>JAKWBO010000405.1:0-49304 GCA_034336685.1 Luscinia luscinia
AAAACCCTCAGACCCCAAAACCCCCAGACCCCACAAACCGCCTCAGAACCACAAACCTCCTCCGACCCCAAAACCCCTTCAGACCCCACAAACCCTTCAAATTCCACAAACCCCAGACCCCACAAACCCCCAGACCCACAAACCGCCTCCGACCCCAAAACCCCTCAGACCCCAAAAACCCCCAGACCCCACAAACCCTTCAAATTCCACAAACCCCAGACCCCAAAACCCCCCAGACCTAAAACCCGACATCCCCATAACCCCTCAGACCCCAAAACCCCCTCAGACCCCACAAGCCCTTAAACCCCACAAACCCCAGACCCCAAAACTCCCTCAGACCCCCAAAACCCCTCAGACCCCACAAACCTCCCGAGACCTCACAAACCCTTCAAACTCCACAAACCCCAGACCCTACAAACCCCTCAGACCCCACAAACCCTTCAAACTCCACAAACCCCAGACCCCAGAACCCCCAAGACCCTACAAACCCTTCAGACACCAAAATTCCCCAGATCCCACAAACCCCTCTGACCCCATAAACTCCCCCCAAACCTCCCAAATCCCAAACCCCAGATCCCATAAACCCTTCAAACCCTACAAACCCCAGACCCCAAAACCCTACAACCCCACCAGACCCCACAAACCTCTCAGACCCCAAAGCTCCCCAGACCCCACAAACCTCCCCAGACCCTACAAACACCTCAGATCCCAAAACCCCCAGACCCCACGAATCCCAGACCCCAAAACCCCCCAGACCCTACAGCCCCTCAGACCCCAAAACCCCTCAGACCCCAGACCCCCTAGACCCCACAAACCCCTCAGACTCTATAAACCCCAGACCCCACAACCCCAAACCCCCAAACCCCCACCCCAGCCCCTCCCTCACCATATCGGCCAGCGCCACGTAGAGGAAGATGCCGGCGGTGGCCGTGAGCAGCCAGGGGGCGAGGGGGTCCCGCTATGGCCAGGGCGACCCCCGCCAGCGCCCCCAGGCCCGAGAGCAGCGCCGAGAGCAGGTTGAGCAGCAGCACCGAGCGCGGGGCCGCCCCGCCCGCAGCAGCACGGCCAGGTCACCTGCAGGGCACGGGGCGTTCGGGGGTGTCCCCAGCGCTGGGGGGGGGACAGGGAGGGACGGGGGACAGGGACTCACCAGCGCTGGGGGGGGATCAGAGAGGAGGGGGGACAGGGGACTCACCGAGCGCTGGGGGGACAGGGAGGGAGGGGGACAGGGACTCACCAAGCGCTGGGGGGGGGACAGGGAGGAGGGGGGACAGGGACTCACCAGCGCTGGGGGGGACAGGGGAGGAGGGGACAGGGGACTCACCGAGCGCTGGGGGGGACAGGGAGCGAGGGGGACAGGAACTCACCAGCGCTGGGGGGGACAGGGAGGAGGGGGACAGGGACTCACCGAGCGCTGGGGTGGGACAGGGAGGGGAGGGGACAGGGACTCACCGAGCGCTGGGGGGACAGGGGAGGAGGAGGGGACAGGGACTCACCCAGCGCTGGGGGGGACAGGGAGGGAGGGGACAGGAGACTCACCAGCTGGGGGGGGGACAGGGAGGGAGGGGGACAGGGACTCACCCAGCGCTGGGGGGACAGGGAGAGGAGGGGGACAGGGACTCACCCAGCGCTGGGGGGGACAGGGAGGGGAGGGGGACAGGAGACTCACCCAGCGCTGGGGGGACAGGGAGGGAGGGGGACAGGGAACTCACCGAGCGCTGGGGGGGACAGGGAGGGACAGGGGACAGGGACTCACCCAGCGCTGGGGGGACAGGGAGGGAGGAGAGGGGACAGGGACTCACCCAGCGCTGGGGGGGACAGGGAGGGGGACAGGGACTCACCGAGCGCTGGGGGGACAGGGAGGAGGGGACAGGGACTCACCCAGCGCTGGGGGGACAGGGACTCACCGAAGCGCTGGGGGGGAACAGGGAGGGAGGGAGGGGGACAGGGACTCACCCAGCTGGGGGGACAGGGAGGGGAGGGGGACAGGGACTCACCCAGCGCTGGGGGACAGGGAGGGAGGGGGACAGGGACTCACCGAGGCGCTGGGGGGGGACAGGGAGGGAGGGGGACAGGGACTCACCGAGCTCTGGGGGGACAGGGACTCACCCAGCGCTGGGGGGACAGGGGGAGGAGGGGACAGGGACTCACCCAGCGCTGGGGGGACAGGGACTCACCCAGCGCTGGGGGGAACAGGGAGGGAGGGGACAGGGACTCACCGAGCTCGTGCAGCAGCTACGTGGCAGAAACACGGCCAGCGCGGTGCTGAGCCCGCTGGAGAGGCTGTGCGAGAAAGGCGGCTCCTGGGGGACAGGGGTCACCGGGCAGCGCTTGTCCCCCTGTCCCTTGTCCCATGTCCCCTTGTCCTCTTGTCCCCGTGTCCGCCTGTCCGCTGTCCTCCTGCCCCTTTTCCCTGTCCACTGTCTCCTCTTCCCTTTTCTCCACTGCCCTCCGTCTCAGAATTACCGGGCAGCGCTTGTCCCCCTGTCCCCGTGTCCCCTTGTCCTCCTGTCCCCTGTCCCCGTGTACCACTGTCCCCTTATCCCCTGTCCGCCTGTCCCCCTGTCCCACTGTCCCACTGTCCTCCTGTCTCCTCGTCCCTTTTTCTCCCTGCCCTCTGTCCCAGAATTACCGGGCAGCGCTTGTCCCCTGTCCCCTTGTCCCTTGTCCCCTGTCTCCTTGTCCCCTGTCCCCTATACGGCTCCGTCCTTAGAATCACCGGGCAGTCCTTGTCCCTTGTCCCCTATCTCCTTTTCCCCTTGTCCCCTTGTCCCCTCGTCCCCCGAACCCTGTCCTGATGCCCCCAGAGCCTCAAGCAGCCCCAAGCCCCTGAGGGTCCCAGCCCTTTAAAGGGTCCCGCCCCACTGTGGGACACGTTCCCAGCCCCTGAGAGGTCCCCGTCCCTCTGTCCCTGATGCGTCCCTGTCCCTCTGTCCTGATACATCCCTGTCCCCCAGTCCCCAACATCTTTCTGTCCCTGAGGAACCTTTTCCCCCTGTCCGTGTGCACCCGCCCTCCCTCCATCCTCATCTTCATCCTCATCCTCGTCCTCATCCTCATCCTCATCCTCATCCTCATCCTCATCCTCATCCTCATCCTCATCCTCATCCTCGTCCTCGTCCTCGTCTCCGTCCCCGTCTCCGTTCCCACTCCGATCCCGGTTCCTGTTCCCATTCCCGTCCCTGTCCCCCTTCCCCTTCGCGTCCCTGTTTCCGCTCCCGTCGCTGTCCCCGTCCCCACCACCGTCTCCGTCTCCATCTCCGTTCCCGCTCTGATTCCCGCTCCCGTCCCGGTCTCCGTCCCAATCCCCGTCCCCATTCCCGTCCCCGGCCCGGTTCTCCTTCCCTTCCCTGTCCCCGTTTCCATTCCCGTCCTGGTCCCCGTCCCCGTGCCGATCCCGTGCCCGTTCGGTGCCGGTGCCCATCCCGTTCCCATTCCCGTTCCCATCCCTGTGCCGGTTCCTGTCCCCGTTCCTGTCCCCGTTCTTGTCCCCGTGCCCGTCCCGGTGCCCGTTCCCATTCCCGTGCCCATCTCGGTCCCCGTTCCTGTCCCAGTTCCTGTCCCCGTGCCCGTCCGGTGCCCGTTCCCATTCCCGTGCCCATCCCGGTCCCCGTTCCCGTCCCCGTTCCTGTCCCCGTCCGGTCCCGTTCCCGTCCCCGTTCCTGTCCCCGTCCCGGTGCCCCGTTCCCATTCCCGTGCCCATCTCGGTCCCCGTTCCTGTCCCCGTTCCTGTCCCCGTTCCTGTCCCGTGCCCGTCCCGGTGCCCGTTCCCATTCCCGTGCCCATCTCGGTCCCCGTTCCTGTCCCCGTCCCGGTCCCCGTTCCCGTCCCCGTTCCTGTCCCCCGTCCCGGTGCCCCGTTCCCATTCCGTGCCCATCTCGGTCCCCGTCCCGGTCCCCGTCCCGGTCCCCGTTCCTGTCCCCGTGCCGTCCCGGTGCCCGCGCTCACCGATGGCCAGCCCGTCCATCAGGTTGTGGACGCCGTCTCCCAGCACCACCATCCACACGGTGTCAGCGGCCGCGGGCCCGGGGGGCAGCGCGGGGCCGTGGGAGTGTCCGTGGGAGTGTCCGTGGGAGTGTGAGGGTCCCTGGGGGGCTCAGGGGTCTCAGCTCCAGCTCCGGCTCCGGGGCCGTCAAGTGCCGCAGCTCGGTCCCTGCGGCGAGACGGGCACGGCGGCTCCGGTGTGTGCCGGCACCGGCACCGGGAGTGGGACCGGGGGCTCCGCGGGGAGCGAGGGGCTCGTACCTGCCCGTGACGCTGCCAGGACCCCCGCGGCCGGGCCGGGGGTCTCTCCGTGGGGGTGTCCCTGGGGATAACGGAGCCGTTGTGTGCAGAGCCGGCCCCGGTGCCCGCCCGGTGCCCGCCCGGTGCCCGCCGCTCTCACCGCGGCCTCCCGCCGGTGCCGCAGCTTGCCCAGGAGCAGCTCCAGCAGGAAGAGCAGGTAGATGCCGCCCAGCACCGCCAGCCCCTGCAGCACGGCGGGGTCCGGCTGCCCCGGAGCCTCCGAGTGCCGCCCCTGCGCCTGGACACGGGGACACGGCGCCTCAGGGGACCGGGACACCGAGGTGCCACCCCCGGTGTCCCCCCGGTATCACCCCCGCACCCGGACACGAGATTTCAGGGGACCAGGATATCGCGGTGTCCCCGGTGCCACCCCCGCTGTGCCACCCCCGATGCCATCCCCGCGGTGTCCCCAGTGCTATCCCAGCTGTGTCGCCCCGGTGCCATCCTCGCGGTGTCCTCAGTGCCACCCCGTCGTGTCTCCAGTGCCACCCCGCCGTGTCCCCGGTGCCATCCCCGTGTCCCAGTGCCACCCCGCGGTGTCCCCGGTCCCATCCCGCCGTGTCCCAGTGCCACCCCGCCGTGTCCCCGGTGCCACCCCCGCCATGTCCCCGGTCCCATCCCGCCGTGTCCCAGTGCTATCTCACGGTGTCCCCAGTGCCACCCCCGCGGTGTCCCCGGTCCCAACCCCACAGTGTCCCCAGTGCCACTCCCGCGGTGTCCCCAGTGCCACCCCGCCGTGACCCCAGTACCACCCCGCCGTGTCCCCAGTGCCACCCCGCCATGTCCCCGGTCCCATCCCCGCCGTGTCCCAGTGCTATCCTCACGGTGTCCCCAGTGCCACCCCGCGGTGTCCCCGGTCCCAACCCCACGGTGTCCCCAGTGCTATCCCGCGGTGTCCCCAGTGCCACCCCGCCTTGTCCCCGGTGCCATCCCGCGGTGTCCCAGGTGCCATCCCCTCTGTGTCCCGCCGGTGCCATCCCGCCGTGTCCCAGAGCCACCCCGCCGTGTCCCCAGTGCCATCCCCGCCGTGTCCCCGAGTCCCATCCCGCCGTGTCCCCGGTGCCATCCTCGCCGTGTCCCAGAGCCACCCCCGCCGTGTCCCCGGTGCCGTCCCAGTGCCGTCCCAGTGCCACCCCGGTGCAGGGCGGTACCTACGATGCGGCCAGAGGTGCAGCAGCGCGTCCCCGCACAGTGTCCCCACGGCCAGGGCCACCAGGAAGGCGAGCAGCGAGCGGAAGGAGGCGCGGCTCAGCAGCAGCGCCAGCAACACAGCCAGCGCCGACGGGAGGCTCACGGACAGCACGGCCAGCAGCGCCCAGCCCAGCGCTGCGGGCACCGTCAGCAGCACAGCCCGAAAAAACAGGGCACCGGGATGGGGGGCACCAGGGGAGAGCGGGAGAGGGACCCCAGGGATGGGGGAATGGGGATGGGAACCCCAGAAATAGGAACCCCAGGGATGGGAACCCAGGGATGGGAACCTCCAGAGACAGGAACCCCAGGGATGGAGGAATGGGGAGCCCAGGGATAGGGACACCAGGGATGGAGACCCCACGGATGAGGACCACAGGGATTGGGGAATGGGGATGGGAACCCCAGAAATGGGAACCCCAGAGACAGGAATCCCAGGGATGGGAGAATGGGGATGGGAACCCCAGAAATGGGAACCCCAGGGATGGAGGAATGGGGACCCCAGGGATAGGGAGACCAGAGATGGAGACCCTACGGATGGGGACCACAGGGATGGGGGAATGAGGATGGGGACCCCAGAAATGGGAACCCCGGGATGGGGATCCCAGGGATGGAGGAATGAGGAGTACAGGAGTGGGAGCCTCAGGGATGGGAATCCCAGAGATGGGAGAACGCAGATCCCAGGGATGGAGGAATGGGGATCTCAGGATGGGAGAATGGGGATCCCAGGGATGGGGACCCCAGGTGTGGGGACCCTAGGGATTTAGGGACTGAGACCTCAGAGATGTGAGAATGGGAACCCCAGGGATGGGGGTCTTGGGGATAGGACCCTCAGAGATGGGAGAATGGGGACTCCAGGGACGGGGACTCCAGGGGTGGGGGAATGGGAACCGCAGGGATGGGGACTCCAGGGATTCAGGGACTGGGATGGAGAGATGGAGACCCCAGAATCGGGAACGGAGGATGGGAGGACACAGCTCAGATAGGAGGGCACAGGGATTGGGGTGGGGAAGCGCGGGGGACCCCGTGGGGATGAAGGGATGGGGACCAGGGATGGAATCCCCATATCATCATGGGGACAGGGACAGGGACTGGACACCGGGATTTATGGGGATGCAGGACCCGGGACAGGGACTGGGCACCGGGATTTATGGGGATGCAGGACCCGGACAGGGGACTGGACACCGGGATTTATGGGGATGCAGGACCCGGGGAGTCGCCTTAGGGACCCCAGGATGCGGCTGCAGGGACGGGGGACCCCAGAGACTCGGGACCCGGGGGTCAGCGCGGGGTCCCGGGTTGGGGTTACCTGGCCAGGGGCCCCCCGGGGAGGCAGCGTCACCTCATCGCTGTGCTGGATGCAGACGCGGCTGTCGATCTGGTAGAGCAGCGCCGGGCAGAGCAGCGTGAACTGCTCGGGTGTCAGCTGCGCCACCGGGTCCAGCCCAAAATTCACCAGCAGCTGGCTCACGTTCAGGCACTGCGGGCGGGGGCTCAGGCTCGCGGGGGTCCCCAAAACTCCCGGAGTGCTGCACAGCGCGACCCCCGTCCAGTACCCCACTCACATCATCGTGCGGGTGGTCGGCGCTGGAGTGCTCCAAGCCCAAGACCCTCCCCAGCAGGCTGAGGGAGGGCTGGAACTGCCGCAGGACCCCCCAACCGCGGGGGCTCGGCGGGCACCGCCTCGGGCCAGCTCGGCGTCGGGGAGGGCGGGGGCTGCGGGACATCGGGCTGCTGAACCCCCCAAAGCACAGCGCGCTGCGGGGAGCCCCTCGGGGATTAGGGAGGGGTCGCTGCGATACCTGAGCGGGGGGCTCGGGGGTCTCCGCCGTGCTCCCACAGCGGGTGCCGGTGCCGGTGCTTGTCCTCCTGCATCTCCAGCAGGTCCAGGTGGCTGACGTGGCCGTGGCCCAGCTCCTCGTGCTGGATCTGGACCACCCGCACCCTGCCCAGCCCCAGGCTGCCCAGCAGCCGCGCCAGCCCCTCGAAGGGCAGCGTCCCGTTGCGCCCGTACTGGCCGAAGAGCTGCCGCAGGTAGTAGCCGTGCTCCTGCTCCGCGTCCTCCGGGAGCCGCCCCGGGGACCCCCAGACCCCCAAAACCAGCAGCCCCAGCGCGGCCGGGAGGAGCCCAGGGCGGCTCATGGGGCCGGATCGGCGGCTGAGAGAGAGAGAGGGGGGGAGGGGGCGGTTTTGGGGTCACCCAAAATTGTGGGGGCTCTGCGGGCAGCCCCCGGTGGCGGCCGCGTGTCGCCGGGGAGCGGGGACAGCGACAGGCGGCGCCTCTCGCGACACGTGGATCGGGGACACCCCCCCCGGGATCGCGATTTGGGGGGGACAGGACCCTGCTGCGCCCCCCCGGGACTCGGGGGGTGGCACCTGGGGGTCACGGAGGGGACAGAGGGTGACCCTCGTCCCTTGAGGGGAAGTTTTGCAACCGGCGCGGGTTTTGTGGGGTTAATATTTCACCGAGACCGAGATAAAACCCTGGGGCGCCCCGAACGCCCCCAGCCCCCACCCAGCACGGCCGTGTGTCCCCCTCAATGCCACCACCGGGGGAGGGGACACGGGACAGCCCCACACAGAGCCGGGGAGACCCCCCTCATTTCCACGTGGCCACGCCAAAATCCGGGACCCCCGCTGTCCCACGGGTGTGCCCCTCTCCGTGGAGGCGACCCCGCCCACCCCCAGTGCGTCCTGCTGTCCCCCACCCATGCGACCCCGCTGGCATCACCTGCACCCCCGCGACCCCCGTGCCCACCTGAGCCCACCTGTGCCCACCTGAGGCGGTGGGGACGCCCCTGTCCCCTCCGTGTCCCTCCGCGTCCCCTCCGTGTCCCCCGCCCCGGGGCTTAAGGGTCACCACCCCCGAGCGGCTCCCGGGGCGGGAGGGGCCGCGGAGAGGGCGGACGCGGAGCCGCGTTTGGGGGAAAATTTTGGGGGGATTGAGGGGATCTGGAAAAAAATTTTGGGGGATTTGGAAAGAATTTGGTCCGGGCAGAGGCGGTGGGGGGGGCAGAGCTCGGTGCTTTATTAACCGGGGGGGACGGGTGGAGACCCCAGGACCACCGGAGATTGGGGGGACACCGGGACCACCGAAGATGGGGGACACCCCGGGACCACCGAAGATTGGGGGACACCGGGAGGCACCGGTACCCCGCCCGCTCCTGAGCTGGGGAACGGGGACCCCCCAATTGAGGGCGGGGCTGGGGGGGGTTTTTGGGGGGTCCGGGGGGTTTCGGGGGGCTCCGGGAGGGTTCCCGGGGGGTTCGGGTAGTCCCGGGGATTTTGGGGGTTCCAGGCGTCTCCGGGGGACTCCGGGAGGCTCCAGGGATTCGGGTGGTTCCCGGGGGTCCCGGTGGGTTCCGGGGTGTCTCGGTTGTTCCCGGGGTGTCCCGGGGGGTCCCAGGGCTGTTTGGGAAATTCCGGGGGTCTCGGTGGTTCCCGGGGGGTGTTTGGGGGGGATTCGGGAGGTTCCCACTGGGTTCCGGGGTTCGGGGGGTGTCCGAGGGGGTCTTCGGGGTGTCCGGGGAGTTCGGGTGTTGAGGATTCCCGGTGGTTCCCGGTGGTCTCCCAGGGCTGTTCGGGGGATTCCGGGGTCTCCCTGGGGGTTCCCAATGGGTTCCGGTGATTTTGGGGGTGTCCCGGGGATTCCCGGTGTGTCCCGGGGGGTGTTTGGGGGGATTCCAGGGGTCTCCCGGTGGTTCCCCGGTGGTCCTGGGGGTCTCCCGGTGGTCCCGGGGTTCTCCCGGGGTCTCCCGGTGATTCCCGGTAATCCCCGTTGGTTCCCGGGGGTGTCCCGGTGCTGTTCGGCGGGGATTCCGGTGATTCCCCGGTAATCCCGGTGATTCCCCGGGGTCCCGGTAATCCCGGTGGGTCCCGGTGATTCCCCGGTAATCCCGGTGATTCCCCGGGGTCCCGGTAATCCCGGTGGGTCCCGGTGATTCCCCGGTAATCCCGGTGATTCCCCGGTCAATAACCCGGTGGTGGTCCCCGAATCCGTGATTCCCCAGGGTCAATCCCGGTGATTCCCCGGTAATCCCCGGGTCCCGCTATCTCTTGCCGCTCCGGCGCGTCTCTTTGCCGTTGCTGACGGGCCCGGGCTGGCTGCAGGTGCTGCGGCCGCTCGGGGGTGCATGGGGGCCCCAGGCCGGCCCGGTGCCGTTCTGGCTCTCAGGGGCTGCGGGGACACCGGGGGGGTCAGGGAGGGTTTGGGGACCCCCAGGGTGGGGAGGGCGCGGTACCCACCTGGGGGCGGCAGGGGGGCCCGGGGGGGGGCGGGGGCGCGGCAGGGGCGGCGCCGTCGGGCGGGGCCTGGGGAGGAGAAAACCGGGGGGTCAGAGAGAGGGACGGGGGAGCTGGGGGGGGGATTTGGGGGGGGATTTGGGTGTTTGGGGATATTTTGGGGGATTTTGGGGATATTTTGGGGATTTTGGGGATATTTTGGGGGTTTAGGGGATATTTTGGGGGTTTAGAGGGGATTTAGGTGGGTTTGGGGGGATTTAAGGGGGATTTGGGTGGGTTTCAGGGAAATTTGGGGGATATTTTGGGGGATTTAGGGGGGGATTTTTGAGGGGTTTGGGGGGATATTTGGGGGATTTTGGGGGATCTGGGGGATTTTGGGGGATTCCAGAGGGTTTCAGGAAATTTTGGGGAAATTTTGGGGATTTTAAGGGGAAATTTTGGGGGGATTTAGTGGGGTTGGGGGGATTTGGGGGTGTGAGGATTTGGGGGATTTAGGGGGTTTCAGGAAATTTGGGGGATATTTTGGGGGTTTGGGTGGATTTGGGGGGATTTTGAGGGTTTGGGGAGATTTGGGGTGAATTTGTGGGGATTTGAGGTGATTTTGGGCTAGGGAATTTGGGGTGATTTTGGGTGAATTTGGGGCAATTTTGGGTGAATCTGTGGGGATTTGGGGTGATTTTGGGTAAATTTGGGTTGATTTTGGGTGGAATTTGAGGTGATTTTGGGTGAACTTGGGGGATTTGGGGTGATTTTGGGCAAATTTGTTGTTGGGATTTTGGGGGATTTGAGGTGAATTTGGGGCGATTTGGGGTGAATTTGTGGCAATTTTGGGTGAATTTGGCGTGATTTTAGGTAAATTTGGGGGGGATTTTGGGTGAACTTAGGGGATTTGGGGGTGAATTTGGGGTGATTTTGGGTGATTTTGTGGGAGTTTGGGGTGATTTTGGGTGATTTTGGGACCGACCCCTTGCCCTGCGCCTGCTGCACCGCGTACTCGGGGTTGGGCTCGCTGAAGTGGGCACCTCGGAATAGACCATGCAGAACCTGCCAAAAACCCAAAACCCCTTGGACCCTAAAAAGCACCCTTGGATCCCAAAAATCCTCCTTGGATCCCAAAATCCTCCTTGGATCTCAAAATCCTCCTTGGATCCCATAAATAATCCTGGGTCCCACAACCCCCAACCCCCAAATTCCCAAGATCCCATAAACCCCTCAGACCCCACAAACCCCAAATCCCACAAACCCCCAAACCCCACAAATTCCAAATCGCCCAGACCCCAAACCCCCAAACCTCCCAGACCCCTCAGATCCCAAATCCCGCCCCTGACCCCCAAACCCCCCAAATCCCAAATCACCCCCAAACCCCCCAAACCCTTCAGACCCCACAAATCCCAAATTCCACCCCCAGACCCCAAACCCCACAAGTCCCACAAATCTCAAATCCCACCCCTCAGACCCCAAGCCCCCAGACCCCAAATCCCACCCCCAGACCCCAAACCCCCAAACCTCCAAAATCCCAAATCCCACCCCCACACCCCTCAGACCCCACAAACCCCAAACCCTTCAGACCCCAGAAATCCCAACCCCCAGACCCCAAACCCCACAAATCCCACAAATCTCAAATCCCATCCCCAAACCCCTCAGACCCCACAAACCCCAAACCCTTCAGACCCCCCAAACCCCATCCCCAGACCCCAAACCCCACAAATCCCACAAATCCCAAACCCCCAAACCCTTCAGACCCCTGAATCCCAAATCCCACCCCCAAACCCCCAGACCCCAAACCCCCAGACCCCTCAGACCCCACAAACTCCAAACCCTTCAGACCCCCACACCCCACCCCCAAACCCGGAGACCCCAAACCCCACAAACCTCAAATCCCACCACCAGACCCCAGACCCCCAAACCCCAAATCCCACCCCCAAAGCCCCCCAAAGCCCCCAAACCCCCCAGACCCCAAATCCCACCCTCAGACCCTAAACCCCCAAATCCCCCAAATCCCAAATCCCACCCCCAAAGCCCCCAGACCCCCACAAACCCCAAACACCCCAGACCCCCCAAATCCCACCCCCAGACCCCAAACCCCATAAATCCCACAAATCCCAAATCCCACCCCCAAAACCCACAGACCCCCCAAACCCCAAATCCCAAATCCCACCCCCAGACCCCAAACCCCCAAACCCTTCAGACCCCCAAATCCCAAATCCCACCCCCAAAGCCCCCAGACCCCACAAACCCCAAACCCCCAGACCCCCAAACCCCAAACCCTTCATACCCCCAAACCCCAAACCCCACGCCCAGACCCCAAACCCCCAAACCCTTCAGAGCCCCCAAATCCCAAATCCCACCCCCAAAGCCCCCAGACCCCACAAACCCCAGCCCCCTCCCCAGCCCCAGCCCCCTCCTCACTCTCCGATTTTCTGCAGGTCGCCCCCGGCCGGTGTAGAGGGTCAGGCAGCCCTTGAACACCGAGGCGTAGCTGGGGGGCACGGGGTCAGGGGTCACCCAGTGCCACCCAGTGTCACCGAGTGTCACTAAGTGTCACCCAGTGTCACCCAGTGTCACCAGACCCCACAAATCCCCCAGGACCCCAAACCTCCCAGACCCCAAAAATCCCTCTGATCCCATAAACCTTGTGTCCTTGTGTCCCCAGGTGTGTCCCCAGGTGTGTCCCCAGGTGTGTCCCCAGGTGTGTCCCCAGGTGTGTCCCCATGTCCCCGTACCCCTTGGTGAGGCAGATGATGTCCCCAGGTATGTCCCCATGTGCCCATCTGTGTCCCCATGTGTCCCCAGGTGTGTCCCCAGGTGTGTCCCCATGTCCTCATGTCCCCAGGTGTGCCGAGCTGTCCCCATGTCCCCATACCCCTTGGTGAGGTGGATGATGTCCCCATGTCCCCAGGTGTCCCCATGTCCCCCAGGTGTCCTCATGTCCCCAAGCACCTCTTGGTAAGGCAGATGATGTCCCCAGGTGTGTCCCCATGTCCCCAGGTACCCCTTGGTGAGGTGGATGATGTCCCCAGGTGTGTCCCCATGTCCCAGCTGTCCCCCAGGTGTGTCCCCATGTCCCCAGGTGTGTCCCCATGTGTCCCCATGTCCCCCAGGTGTCCCCATGTCCCCAGGTGTCCCCAGCTGTCCCCCACGTGTCCCCACGTGTGTCCCCATGTCCCCAGGTGTCCCCAGCTGTCCCCCAGGTGTCCCCATGTCCCCAGGTACCCCTTGGTGAGGCGGATGATGTCCCCAGCTGTCCCCCAGGTGTCCCCATGTCCCCAGGTGTGTCCCCAGGTGTCCCCATGTCCCCAGGTACCCCTTGGTGAGGCGGATGATGTCCCCAGGTGTGTCCCCAGGTGTCCCCATGTCCCCAGGTGTGTCCCCATGTCCCCAGGTGTCCCCAGCTGTCCCCCCCACGTGTCCCCACGTGTGACCCCATGTCCCCAGGTGTCCCCAGCTGTCCCCCAGGTGTCCCCATGTCCCCAGCTGTCCCCCAGGTGTCCCCATGTCCCCAGGTGTCCCCAGCTGTCCCCCCAGGTGTCCCCATGTCCCCGTACCCCTTGGTGAGGCGGATGATGTCCCCAGGTGTCCCCAGCTGTCCCCCAGGTGTGTCCCCATGTCCCCAGGTGTGTCCCCATGTCCCCAGCTGTCCCCCCAGGTGTCCCCATGTCCCCAGGTGTCCCCAGCTGTCCCCCAGGTGTCCCCATGTCCCCATACCCCTTGGTGAGGCGGATGATGTCCCCAGGTGTCCCCAGCTGTCCCCCAGGTGTCCCCCTGTCCCCAGGTACCCCTTGGTGAGGCGGATGATGTCCCCAGGTGTGTCCCCAGGTGTCCCCATGTCCCTAGCTGTGTCCCCAGGTGTCCCCATGTCCCCATACCCCTTGGTGAGGCGGATGATGTCCCCGGGCTGGATCAGGTTCCCCACATCGTCCCACACCGAGATGTTGATGCTCCCGGTCTTGTCGGCCACCTTGCAGGTGCGCACCTCGTGCCCGTCCTTGGTCTTGGTCACCCGCCCTGGGGACACCGGGGGGCACCGGGGTCAGGGGGACACCCGGGGGACACCCAGGGGACATCCAGGGGTCAGTGGGACACTCAGGGGACACCCAAGGGACATCCAAGGGACACTGGACTCAGTGGGACACCCAGGGGACACCCACGGGACACCGAGGGGGACACCAAGGGACACCCAGGGCACACCCAGGGGACACCCAGGGACACCGGGGCACCGGGTCAGGGGGACACCCAGGAACACCCAGGGGATACCCAGGGGTCAGGGGGACACCCAGGGGACACCCAGGGACACCCAGGGGACATCCAGGGGTCAGTGGGACACCCAGGGCACACCCAGGGCACACCCAGGGGACACCAAGGGGACACCCAGGGGACATTGGGGTCAGTGGGACACCCAGGGGACATCCAGGGGTCAGTGGGACACCCAGGGCACACCCAGGGGACACCGAGGGGACATCCAGGGGTCAGTGGGACACCCAGGGGACACTGAGGGGACACCCAGGGGTGGCACCCACCGGTCTCCAGCACGATGAAGATGAGGTTGAGGTTCTTGAGCCCCGGCTTGACGTCCTTGACCAGCGTCTCGGAGCTCATGGTGGCACCAAGGGCTGAGGGGACACCGGGGATGGGGACGTTGGGGACAGAAATGGCACCCCTGGGGACAGAAATGGAACCCGTGGGGACAGAAATGGAACCCGTGGGGACAGAAATGGCACTCACAGGGACATTGGGGACAGAAATGGCAATCCTGGGGACATTGGGGATGGCAAATGGCACCCGTGGGGACATTTGGGACAGAAATGGAACCCATGGGGACATTGAGGATGGCAAATGTCACCCATGGGGACACCAAATGCCACCTGTGGGGACACTGGGGACAGAAATGGCACCCCTGGGGACAGAAATGGCACCCCTGGGGACATTGGGGATGGCAAATAGAACCCATGGGGACACCAAATGTCACCTGTGGGGACACTGGGGATGGCAAATGTCACCCATGGGGACAGTAAATGGCACTCACAGGGACATTGGGGATGGCAGATGTCACCCGTGGGGACAATAAATGTCACCCATGGGGATGGCAAATGGCACCCGTGGGGATACAGAGACACCAAATGTCACCTGTGGGGACACTGGGGATGGCAAGTGTCACCCATGGGGACATTGGGGACAGAAATGGCACCCCTGGGGACATTGGGGATGGCAAATAGAACCCATGGGGACAATAAATGTCACCCATGGGGACACCAAATGCCACCTGTGGGGACACTGGGGATGGCAAATGTCACCCATGGGGACAGAAATGGCACCCGGGGGACATTGGGGACAGAAATGGCACCTGTGGGGACAGTAAATGGCACTCACAGGGACATTGGGGATGGCAAATAGAACCCGTGGGGACAATAAATGTCACCCATGGGGACAGGAATGGAACCCATGGGGACACTGGGGATGGCAAGTGTCACCCGTAGGGACAGCAAATGTCACCCGTGGGGACAGCAGGGAGTATGGAATGTCACCCGTGGGACACTGGAGCCATTGGGGATGGGGGGACACCAGCAAGGGACAGGGTGACTTGGGGACAGTGGGGACAAGGGAGGGGATATTGGGGACGGGGGACAATGGCAATGGGGGTGGCACTGGGAACTGGGGGACGCTGGGAATGGGGGACACTGGGGACCAGGGGGAGACCGGGAATGGGGTGACAATGGGCACTGGGGTGGCACTGGGGACTGGGGGACAATGGGGACTGGGGGTGGCACTGGGGCCTGGGGGGACAATGGGAATGGGGTGACAATGGACACTGGGGTGGCACTGGGGACTGGGGGACAATGGGGACTGGGGGTGGCACTGGGGCCTGGGGGACAATGGGAATGGGGGACACCGGGACTGGGGACGCCGGGAATGGGATGACACTGGGGACTGAGGGGACACTGGGGACTGGGGGTAGCACTGGGGACTGGGGACACTGGGAATGGGGTGACAATGGACACTGGGGTGGCACTGGGGACTGGGGGTGGCACTGGGGACTGGGGACACCGGGGCTGGGGGACACCAGCAAGGGACAGGGAGACTTGGGGACAATGGGGACAAGGGAGGGGACATTGGGGACTGGGGGACAATGGCAATGGGGGTGGCACTGGGGACTGGGGATACTGGGAATGGGGGACACCGGGAATGGGGTGACAATGGACACTGGGGTGGCACTGGGGACTGGGGACACCGGGAATGGGGAGGTGACACAGGGGACCGGGGGACACCGGGAATGGGGAGTGGCACTGGGAATTGGGGACACCGGGAATGGGGAGGTGATACCGGGGACCGGGGGACACCGGGAATGGGGGACACCGGGACTGGGGACACCGGGAATGGGGAGGTGGCACAGGGGACCGGGGGGACACCAGGGCTGGGGTGGCACCGGCGGTAGCGGGGCGAGATTGGCGACAGAGAACTGCGGGGACACCGGGAACAGGGGGGACTTTGGGGGACACCGGAGGCGGCACCTCTGGGACGGGACAGGGCGGGATGTGGGAACGGGACACCGGGACTGGGGGACACCGGGACCGGGGGACACCGGGACCGGGGGACACCGGGGGTGGCCCTTGGGGACATCCACGGGGACACCGGGAACGGGATAGCAGCGGACACCGGGGACAGCAACGCGAGGGCAGGAGCGACACCGGGAGCATCCGTGCTGCGGAGCGGGACAGCGGGGACAGGACCGCGGGAACGGGAGTACGCACGAACGGCACTCCGGGGCCACCGGGACCGGGAGCAGAACCAGGACCGGGAACGGGAGCAGAACCAGGACCGGGAGCGGGAGCAGAACCGGGAGCAGAACCGGGACCGGGACCGGGAGCGGGACCGCCCTCCCTCCCGTCCCGCCACCAGGGGGCGCTCGCCCCTCCCGCCGCGCGCTCACCGGGCACGGCGCCGCCGCCGCCGCGGGCGCTCCCGGAAGTCACCGATCTCAGCCAATCAGCACGCGGCAAAGCGGGTGACGGGCAGCGTTTCCAACCAATCGCAGCGCAGGAAAGGCGGGGCTGTGTGTAAGCCACGCCCCCCTCCTCAGCCATTACCACCGAGTTCCGGCGCGCGCGGCCAGAGCGGCGCTTCCGGCGCGGCACTTCCGGCGCGGCGCGGCCGGGCGGAGGCACCGGGAGGAGGCACCGGGAGGAGGCACCGGGAGGAGGCCGCGGCCGCCGCTGAGCCCCGAGCGGGCCGCGCCCGCCGCCGCGGTACGTGGGGCTGCGGGAGGAGCGGGCACCGGGAGCGGGGAAACCGGGAGAGCCCCGGTGCCGGTGTTGAGCGACCCCCCCGCGCCATCGGCGGCCGCTGCTCCCGGGGGTGGGGAGGGAAAAGCGGGAGCGGCTCCGGGAGAGAGCGGAGAGGGAATGTGGGGAGAATCAAAAGGAATTTGGGGAAAATCCCAGAAAATTTGGGGAGAATTAAAAGGAATTTGAGGAGAATTCCATGGAATTTGGGGAGAATCAAGAGGAATTTGGGGAAATTTCCATGGAATTTGGGGAGAATCCCAAGAAATTTGGGGTGAATTCCGAGGAATTTGGGGAGAATTGAAAGGAATTTGAGGAGAATTCTGTGGAATTTGGGGAGAATCCAAACAAACTTGGGGAGAATCAAGAGGAATTTGGGGAGAATCCCCAAGAAATTTGGGGAAAATTCCGAGGAATTTGGGGAGAATTAAAAGGGATTTGGGGGAAATTCTGAGGAATTTGAGGAAAATTCTGAAGAATTTGGGGGAGAATCAAGAGGAATTTGGAGAAAATCAAAAGGAATTTGAGGAGAATTCCATGAAATTTGAGGAGAATCCCAAAAAATTCTGGGGAGAATCAAGAGGAATTTGGGGAGAATCACAAGAAATTTGGGGAAATTTCTAAAGAATTTGGGGAGAATCAAAAGGAATTTGAGGAGAATTTCGAAGAATTTGGGGAGAATCCTGAGAAATTTGGGGATAATTGAAAGGAATTTGGGGAGAATCAAAAGGAATTTGGGGAGAATCCCAAGAAATTCTGGGGAGAATTAAAAGGAATTTGAGGAAAATTCTGATAAATTTGGGGGAGAATTCCAAGAAATTTGGGGAGAATCAAAAGGAATTTGGGGATAATTAAAAGGGATTTGGGGGAAATTCTGTGGAATTTGGGGAGAGTCACAAGAAATTCTGGGGAGAATTAAAAGGAATTTGAGGAAAATTCCGAGGAATTTTGGGAGAATCAAGAGGAATTTTGGGAGAATCAAAAGGAATTTGGGGAAAATTCTGAGGAATTTTGAGGGAATCACAAGAAATTCTGGGGAGAATCAAGAGAAATTTGGGGAGAATCCCAAGGAATTTGGGGAAAATTCCATGGAATTTGGGGAGAATAAAAAAAAATTTGGGTAAAATTCTGTGGAATTTGGGGAGAATCCCAAGAAATTTGGGGAGAGTCAAGAGGAATTGGGAAAATTTGGAGGAATTTGGGGAGAATCAAAAGGAATTTGGGGAAAGTTCGGAGGAATTTGGGGAGAATTCCAAAGAATTCTGGGGGACAACCCAGAGAAATTTGAGGAGAATTCGAAAAATTTGGGGGAGAATTCAGGGATCAAATTCTGAAATAATTTGGGAGAAAATCCAGAGGAATTTGGGGAACAACCCAAAAAAATTCTGGGGAACAATCCAAAAGAATTTGGGGAAAATCCAGAGGAATTTGGGGCACAACCCCAAAAAAATTTTGGGGAACAATCCAAAAGAATTTGGGGAAAATCCAGAGGAATTTGGGAAATGTGGGGAGCACTCAGAGCTGATCCTGAGCCCGGCAGTTTTTGGGGAGCACAGGAATTAAAGCCTCATTTCCCACCTTTTTAAAATGGAATTTCAAGCCCCAAATTTCCAGGGAATTCTCAGAATTCCCAAGTTTTCAAATCCCTGGGCTGGTTTTTCCTTCGTTGTTGAATCCAAAATAATTTTCCCCATTCTGGATTTTTGGGGGGGAAATCTTGGATTTGGAGAGATATTGGGAAATTTTCCAGGATTTTTTTAGCAGGGTGGAAGAGCTGGGATGAGATCTGTGGATTCCTCTGATCCCACTGGGCTGGAATTCCCAAATTTCTGAGTGTGGATCCCTCTGATCCCAATGGGATTGGGGCTGGAAATTCCCAAATTTTTGAGCCCAAATTTTGGATCCCTCTGGGAATGGGGCTGAAATTCCCAAATTTCTGAGTCTGGATCCCTCTAATCTCACTGGGATTTGGGGCTGGGAATTCCCAAATTTTTGAGTCTGGATCCCACTGGGATTGGAGCTGGGAATTCCCACATGTGGATCCCTGTGATTCCACTGGGCTGGAATTCCCAAATTTCTGAGTGTGGATCCTTCTGATCCCACTGGGATTGGAGCTGGAATTCCCAAATTTTTGAGCCTGGATCCCACTAGGAATGGGGCTGGAATTCCCAAATTTTTTAGCCTGGATCCCACTGGGAATGGGACTGGATTTCCCAAATCTGTGAATTTGGATCCCTCTAATCTCACTGGGAATTCCCAAATTTTTTAGCCTGGATCCCACTGGGAATGGGGCTGGAATTCCCAAATTTCTGAGTGTAGATCCCTGGATCCCTCTGAAAATGGGGCTGAAATTCCCAAATTTCTGAGTCTGGATTCCTCTAATCTCACTGTGTTTGGAGCTGGGAATTCCCAGATTTTTGAGCCTGGATCCCACTGGGATTGAAGCTGGAATTCCCAAATTTTTGAGCCTGGATCCCACTGGGAATGGGGCTGGAATTCCCAAATCTCCGAGGGTGGATCCCCATCCTGATGCTATCCCAGGCAGGTTGGTGATTCTGTCATTCCCAAAATTCCCAAAAAAACCCCAGAGCAGGAATTTCTCCCCACAGCTGGGAATTCTCATTCTTTGGAACCTCATCCATGTGGGAATTTCCTCTTCCAGGTGCCTTTCCCAGGAAATCCCAGCTCTTTTCCCTCCTCCCCACCCTCATTTTCCCATTTTTTTTCTCTTTTCTGGGATTAGATCCATCCTCCAGGACCTCACTGTGGGAGAGGAGAGGGAAAAATGGGACTTTGGGAGGAATTCCCTGCTCAGAGTGGCCTCACCCCAGCCCTGTGTCATTCCAGGAGGAATTCTGCTGCAGGAGGTAAATCCAGGAATTTTTTATTTTTATTTTTCCATGGGAATTCCTCAAATCCTGCTTTTTACCAGGATTTTTTTGGGGTTTGCACGTGGGGGATGGTGAATTCCTGGAATTCCAGAGGTTTGGTTGGAATTTCTGGCTCTGCTTGGTTTTTATGTCCTGAATTTTATATGGAGGGAGCTGAGAGTTCCCAAAAATTGCCAGGAATTCCCAAAAATTCTCAGGGAAATCGGTGAAGAGCTGGGAATTCCAAGAAAGGAATAAAAATTAATTTGGGGAGAATCCAAAGAAATTTTGGGGAGAATCCCAAAGGAATTTGAGGAGAATCCAGAGGGGAGAATTCCAAGGAATTTGGAGAGAATTCCTGGGAAATTTTGAGGGGAATCCCGAAGAATTTGAGGAGAATCTCAAAGAATTTGGGGAGAATCCTGATGATTTTGGGGAGAATCCCAAAGGAATTTGAGGGAGAGTCCCAAGGAATTTGGAGAGAATTCCTGGGGAATTTTGGGGAGAATCCCAAGGAATTTGAGGAGAATCCCAAAGAATTTGGGGATAATCCCGAGGGTTTTGGGGAGAATTCCTGAAGAATTTGGGGAGAATCCCAAAGGAATTTCAGGAGAATCCCAAGGAATTTGGAGAGAATCCTGAGGAATTTAGGGGAGAATCCCAAGGGAAGAATCCCAAAGAATTGGGGGAGAATCCCAAAGAAATTTGGGGAGAATCCCAAAGAAATTTGGGGAGAGTCCCAAAGGAATTTGGGGAGAATCTCAAGAAATTTGGGTTGAGTCCTGGCTGTGCCCAGGGCTCTGAGATTCCTTCCCAGCTGTTCTGATCCCTTTGGGCTGGGGAGGATTTGGGGAGGATTTGGGGCTTTTGGGGGGGGATTTGGGGTCTTTGGGAGGATTTGAGAAGGATTTGGGGAGGATTTGGGGCCGTTGGGAGGATTTGGGGGCCATTGGGGAGGATTTGGGGCCGTTGGGAGGATTTGGGGAGGATTTGGGGACGTTGGGAGGATTTGGGGAGGATTTAGGGAGGATTTGGGGCTTTTGGGAAGGATTTGGGGAGGATTTGGGGACGTTGGGGAGGATTTGGGAGGGTTTGGGGCCCTTGGGGAGGATTTGGGGCCATTGGGGAGGATTTGAGGAGGATTTGGGGCTTTTGGGAAGGATTTGGGGACGTTGGGGAGGATTTGAGGAGGATTTGGGGCTTTGGGAAGGATCTGGGGAGGATTTGGGGACGTTGGGGAGGATTTGAGGAGGATTTGGGGCTTTTGGGAAGGATTTGGGAGGATTTGGGGACGTTGGGGAGGATTTGAGGAGGATTTGGGGCTTTTGGGAAGGATCTGGGGAGGATTTGGGGACGTTGGGGAAGGTTTGGGGACGTTGGGGAGGATTTGAGGAGGATTTGGGGAGGGTTTGGGGCCGTTGGAGGATCTGGGGCCGTGCCAGGCCCCGCCCGCGGCCGTTGCCCTTATCAGAGCTCGGATTGTCCCGGGTGGGTTTGGGGCAGGAGGAGCTGGAGCTGCTCCAGGGGGACAAAGTCCCACATCTGTCCCCTGTCACCTGCTCTGCTCCTGGGCTGGGGCACAGCTGGAATTTCTGATCTGGGCACAGCTGGAATCCCTGGGGTGGGCACAGCTGGAATCCCTGGGGTGGGCACAGCTGGAATTCCCACATCTCCTCACACCTGGAATCCCTGGGGTGGGAACAGCTGGAATTCCCAGGTCTCCTCACATTTGGAATCCCTGGGGTGGGCACAGCTGGAATCCCTGGGGTGGGAACAGCTGGAGTTTCTGATCTCAGCACAGCTGGAATCCCTGGGGTGGGCACAGCTGGAATCCCTGGGGTGGGAACAGCTGGAGTTTCTGATCTCAGCACAGCTGGAATCCCTGGGGTGGGCACAGCTGGAATTCCCAGGTCTCCTCACATTTGGAATCCCTGGTGTGGGCACAGCTGGAGTTTCTGAGCTGGGCACATCTGGAATCCCTGGGGTGGGAACAGCTGGAATCCCTGGGGTGTGCACAGCTGGAATCCCTGATCTGAGCACAGCTGGAATCCCTGGGGTGGGCACAGCTGGAGTTTCTGATCTGGGCACAGCTGGAATCCCTGGGGTGGGCACAGCTGGAATCCCTGGGGTGGGCACAGCTGGAATCCCTGATCTGAGCACAGCTGGAATCCCTGGGGTGGGCACAGCTGGAATCCCTGGGGTGGGCACAGCTGGAATTCCCACATCTCCTCACACCTGGAATCCCTGGGGTGGGCACAGCTGGAATCCCTGGGGCGAGCACAGCTGGAATCCCTGGGGTGGGCACAGCTGGAATCCTGATCTGAGCACAGCTGGAGTCTCTGGTGTGGGCACAGCTGGAATCCCTGATCTGAGCACAGCTGGAATCCCTGGGGTGGGCACAGCTGGAATTCCCAGCTCCCTCACAGCTCCTGAGCCCGGGGCCGTGTCCAGGTGTGCTCCCCTCCCCTCCTGCCCCTCCCGTGGGGGGTTTGGGGTGGGGACTCCCTTATCGGGCCCTTTGTCACTTTGTCACCGCCTTTGATGTCCCCGCAGGGAGCAGCAACGGCTGAGAGAGGGCAAGGAGCTGCAGGAGGGAATTTCCTGGGAATGCCAGGCTTGGGACACTTCCATCTTCCAACCACCCCAGAAACCACCCCAAAAACCACCCCAAAAACCACCCCAACCCCAAATCCACCCCTGGGGGTGGCAGTGAGGTGCTTGAGCAGCAGCAGGAATGTCCCAGAGGGACCCAGAGCCCTTTCCCCACCTGGGCTGGGGGATTTGGGATGCAGAGGGTCAGGATGTGCCATCCCAGGAATTTGGGAAAGAGGGTTGGGATCTGCCCCATCCCAGCATTCCCAGGATTTTTTGGGATTTTTCTGGTCCCACATTCCCAGCATGTTTTGGGATCTGCCCCATCCCAGCATTCCCAGGATAGTTTGGGATATTTTGGGATCTGCCTGGTCCCAGCATTCCCAGGATTTTTTGGGATTTTTCTGGTCCTACATTCCTGGGATGTTTCAAGATTTTTTGGGATTTTTCTGGTCCCACATTCCCGTGATATTTTGGGATTATTCAGGTGCCACATTCCCAGGATGTTTCAGGATGTTTCTAGTCCCACATTCCTGGGATATTTCAGGATTTTTTTGGATTTTTCTGGTCCCACATTCCTGGGATATTTCGGGATGTTTCAGGGTGTTTCCAGTCCCACATTCCTGGAATATTTCAGGATGTTTCACGATGTTTCAGGATGTTTCTGGTTCCACATTCCCAGGATGTTTTGGGATGTGCCCAGACCCAGCATTCCCAAGATGTTTTGGGATGTTTTGGAATGTTTCCAGTCCCACATTCCCAGGATGTTTCCGGTCCCACATTCCTGAGAAGTTTGAGATATTTTGGGATGTTTCCCACCCCACATCCCAGGTTATTTTGGGATGTTTTGGGATGTTGTTTTGGGATGTTTCAGGATGTTTTGTGATGTTTCCCATCCCACATTCCCAGGTTGTCTTGGGATGTTTTGGGATGTTTCAGGATGTTTCAGGATGTTTTGGGGTGTTTCCCATCCCACATTCCAGGATGTTTTGGGATGTTTCAGCAGGTTTTGGGATGTTTCAGGATGTTTTGGATGTTTTGGGTGTTTCCCATCCACATCCCAGGTTATTTTGGGATGTTTTGGGATGTTTCAGGATGTTTTGGGATGTTTTGGGTGTTTCCCATCCCACATCCCAGGTTGTTTTGGGATGTTTTGGGATGTTTTGGGATGTTTTGGGATGTTTCAGGATGTTTCAGGATGTTTTGGGATGTTTTGGGGTGTTTCCCATCCCACATCCCAGGTTATTTTGGGATGTTTCAGGATGTTTTAGGGTGTTGTTTCGGGATGTTTCGGGATGTTTCAGGATGTTTCAGGATGTTTTGGGTGTTTCCCATCCCACATCCCAGGTTATTTTGGGATGTTTCAGGATGTTTCAGGATGTTTTGGGATGTTTCCCATCCAACATCCCAGGTTGTTTTGGGATGTTTCAGGATGTTTTAGGGTGTTGTTTTGGGATGTTTCAGGATGTTTTGGATGTTTTGGGATATTTCGGGATGTTTCCCATCCCACATCCCAGGTTATTTTGGGATGTTTTGGGATGTTTCAGGATGTTTTGGATGTTTGGGATGTTTTGGGTGTTTCCCACCCACATCCCTGCCCCCGTCCCGCAGGGCTGTGGCGCCGGTGACAGGTGACAGCGATGGGGTATGATGTGGCTCGCTTCCAGGGGGACGTGGACGAGGACCTGATCTGCCCCATCTGCAGCGGCGTGCTGGAGGAGCCCGTGCAGGTACAGCACCCCTGGGCACACCTGGGCACCCCTGGGCACACCTGGGCACAGCTGGGCACACCTGGGCATCGGTCATGGCTTGGACTCGATGATCCAGGAGGATCTCCCCAAACCCAGCGATCCCATGAGTGATCCCATGAACAATCCTGGACTCAATGCTGCAGTTACTTTTCCTCAAATTCAATGATCCCATGACTGATCCCATAACTGATCCTGGACTCAATACCAGAAGGATTTCCCCAAACCTAGTGATCCCATGAACAATCCTGGACTCAATGCTGCAGTCACTTTTCCTCAAATTCAATGATCCCATGACTAATCCCATAACTGATCCTGGACTCAATACCAGAAGGATTTCCCAAACCTAGTGATCCCATGAGTGATCCCATGAACAATCCTGCACTCAATGCTGCAGTCACTTTTCCCCACCCCAGCCCCTCCATGACTGATCCCATGAGCAGTTCTGGACTCGATTGTCCAGTCACTTTTCCCCAAACCCCAGCGATCTCATGACTGATCCCATGACTGATCCTGGACTCAATGACCCAGAAGGATTTCCCCAAACCCAGCAAACCTGTGACTGATCCTGAACTCAATGCTGCAGTCACTTTTCCCCCAACCCAACGATCCCATGACCAATCCTGGACTCAATGACCCAGAAGGATTTCCCCAAACCCAACGATCCCATGACTGATCCTGGACTCAATAACCCAGAAGGATTTCCCCAAACCCAACGATCCCATGACTGATCCTATCACTGATCCTGGACTCAATAACCCAGAAGGATTTCCCCAGACCCAACGATCCCATGACCAATCCTGGACTCAATGACCCAGAAGGATTTCCCCAAACCCAACGATCCCATGACTGATCCTGGACTCAATAACCCAGAAGGATTTCCCCAAACCCAACGATCCCATGACTGATCCTATCACTGATCCTGGACTCAGTAACCCAGAAGGATTTCTCCAAACCCAACGATCCCATGACTGATCCCATGACTGATCCTGGGCTCAGTGCTGCAGTCACTTGCCCCAGCCCCAGCCCGCTGTGACTGATCCTGGACTCAATAACCCAGAAGGATTTCCCACACCCAACGATCCCATGACTGATCCTGGACTCAATAACCCAGAAGGATTTCCCCACACCCAACGATCCCATGACTGATCCTATCACTGATCCTGGACTCAATAACCCAGAAGGATTTCCCCAGACCCAACGATCCCATGACCAATCCTGGACTCAATGACCCAGAAGGATTTCTCCAAACCCAACGATCCCATGACTGATCCCATGACTGATCCCGGACTCAATAACCCAGAAGGATTTCCCCAAACCCAACGATCCCATGACTGATCCCATGACTGATCCCATGACTGATCCTGGACTCAATTCTCCAGTCACTTTCCCCCAGCCCCCATGACTGATCCTGGGCTCAGTGCTGCAGTCACTTTCCCCGGCCTGCCGTGACTGATCCTGGACTCAATAACCCAGAAGGATTTCTCCAAACCAAACGATCCCATGACTGATCCTGGACTCAATAACCCAGAAGGATTTCCCCAAACCCAACGATCCCATGACTGATCCCATGACTGATCCCATGACTGATCCCATGACTGATCCCATGACTGATCCTGGACTCAGTAACCCAGAAGGATTTCTCCAAACCCAACGATCCCATGACTGATCCCATGACCGATCCTGGACTCAGTGCTGCAGTCACTTTCCCCAGCCCCAGCCCGCTGTGACTGATCCTGGACTCAATAACCCAGAAGGATTTCCCCACACCCAATGATCCCATGATTGATCCCATGACCGATCCTGGACTCAATTCTCCAGTCACTTTCCCCCAGCCCCCATGACTGATCCTGAGCTCAGTGCTGCAGTCACTTTCCCCGGCCTGCCGTGACTGATCCTGGACTCAATAACCCAGAAGGATTTCCCCAGACCCAACGATCCCATGACTGATCCTGGACTCAATAACCCAGAAGGATTTCCCCAGACCCAACGATCCCATGACTGATCCCATGACTGATCCCATGACTGATCCTGGACTCAATAACCCAGAAGGATTTCCCCAGACCCAACGATCCCATGACTGATCCCATGACCGATCCTGGACTCAATTCTCCAGTCACGTTCCCCAGCCCGCCGCGTGACCCCGCCGTGACCCCGCCCGTTCCCCGCGAGGCGCCGCACTGCGAGCACGCCTTCTGCAATGCCTGCATCACGCAGTGGTTCTCGCAGCAGCAGACGTGACCCGTGGACCGCAGCGTGGTGACGGTGGCGCACCTGCGGCCGGTGCCGCGCATCATGCGCAACATGCTGTCCAAGCTGCAGATGCCATGGCCAATCCTGGACTCAATGCTCCAGGCACTTTTCCCCAAACCCAGTGATCCCATGACTGATCCTGGACTCAATGACCCACAAGGATTTATCCAGACCCCAGCCTCTCCATGACTGATCCTGGACTTAATAACGAGAAGAATTTCCCAAACCCAGCAATCCGATGACCAATCCTGGACTCAATGCTGCAGTCACTTGTCCCCAAACCCAGCCCCTCCATGACTGATCCCATGGCTGATCCTGGACTCAATGCTGCAGTCACTTTTCCCCAAACCCAGCGATCCCATGACCAATCCTGGACTCTATAACCCAGAAGGATTGCCCCAGACCCCAAGCCCTCCATGACTGATCCTGGACTCAATGCTGCAGTCACTTGCCCCAGCCCCAGCCCGCCGTGACCCCGCCGTGACCCCGCCGTTCCCCGCAGGCGCCGCACTGCGAGCACGCCTTCTGCAATGCCTGCATCACGCAGTGGTTCTCGCAGCAGCAGACGTGCCCCGTGGACCGCAGCGCGGTGACGGTGGCGCACCTACGGCCGGTGCCGCGCATCATGCGCAACATGCTGTCCAAGCTGCAGATCAGCTGCGACAACGCCGTGTTCGGCTGCACGGCCGTGGTGTCGCCCTGGACAACCTGATGGCTCACCTGAGCGACTGCGAGCACAACCCCAAGCGGCCCGTCACCTCGCGAGCAGGGCTGCGGGTCAGCGCCCGAGCGGGCAGGGAGGGAGGGCACGGGGTGGGGATGGACACGGGGTGGGGATGGACACGGGGTGGGCACGGGGTGGGGATGGACACAGGGTGGGGATGGACACAGGGTGGGCATGGGGTGAGGGTGGACACGGGGTGGGCACGGGGTGGGCACAGAATGGGGATGGACACAGGGTGGCGATGGACATGGGATGGACACAGGGTGGGCACAGAATGGGGATGGACACAGGGTGGCGATGGACATGGGATGGACACAGGGTGGGCACAGAATGGGGATGGACACAGGGTGGCGATGGACATGGGATGGACACAGGGTGGGCACAGAATGGGGATGGACATGGGGTGGGCATGGGGTGGGGATGGGGAGGGTCCTGGGATGGGCACTGGGATGGGCACAGGATGGGGATGGACATGGGGTGGGGATAGGGTGGGCACAGAATGGGGATGGACACAGGGTGGGCACGGGGTGGGGATGGACATGGGGTGGGCACGGGGTGGGGATGGACACGGGTGGGGATAGGGTGGGCACAGAATGGGGATGGACACGGGGTGGGCATGGGGTGGGGATGGGGAGGGACCTGGGATGGGCACTGGGATGGGCACAGGATGGGGATGGACATGGGGTGGAGCACGGGGTGGGGATGGGGAGGGACCTGGGATGGGCACAGAATGGGGATGGACATGGGGTGGGCACAGGGTGGGGATGGACACGGAAGGACACTGAGATGGACACTGGGAGGGCACTGGGATGGACATGGATGGGGCGCTGGGATGGACACAGTGTAGGGATGGGCACAGGGAGGGCACTGGGATGGGCACAGGGAGGGCGCTGGGATGGACACAGGGTGGGCACTGGGATGGACACTGGGAGGGCACTGGGATGGACACTGGGAGGGCACTGGGATGGACACAGGGTGGGCACTGGGATGGGCACAGGGATGGACACAGGGTGAGCATGGTGTGGGTACTGGATACAGGATGGGGGTGGACATGGGATGGGCACAGGATGGGTACTGGGAGGAGGTGGACACAGGGTGGGGACGGGCATGGGGTGGGGATGGGGTGGGCATGGACACAGGAAGGAACACTGGGATGGACACAGGATGGGCACAGGATGGGCATGGACCCAGGGAGGGCACTGGGATGGACACAGGATGGGCACAGGATGGGCATGGACCCGGGAGGGCACTGGGATGGACACAGGGTAGGGATGGGCATGGGAAGGGGATGAGGTGGGCACAGGGTGGGGATGGGCACAGGAAGGGCACTGGGATGGACACAGGATGGGCACAAGATGGGCATGGACCCGGGGAGGGCACTGGGGTGGGCACAGGAAGGTGATGGGCACAGGAAGGGTCACAGGTTCAGGGAAGGAGCCTGAGCTTGGGATCTCCCAGGGTTTGAAGTGCAAGGTCCTGCAGGGAAAGGGTTGGAGAAGATGTTTCAGTCTGTTCCCCTGTGCTGGCACTGCTGAGGCCCCTCCAGGGCCACAGAGACATTGAGGGGCTGGAGCAGCAGCAGGAGGGGCTGGAGAAGCCCTGAGGGAGCTGGGAAGGGGCTCAAATTCCTGCAGGAGAGGTTCAGGATGGACACCAGAAGGAATTTTTCCATGGAAAGGGTGATCAGGCTTTGAAACTGCTCAGGGAGGTTTGGACGAAGAGAAAGAAAATCCCCATTGACTCCCAGAATTCTCCCCTAATCTGGCACTCAGCATCTTCCACACCTGGATTAGCTCAGAAAAATGTAAATTCTTTCTAATTTGGAGTCTCCAATTTTTTTCCCAGCTTGGAGATGCCCAAGGACGAGCTGCCCAACCACAACTGCATCAAGCACCTGCGTTCAGTGGTGCAGCAGCAGCAGACCCGGATTGCTGAGCTGGAGAAAACCTCAGCTGAGCACAAGCACCAGCTGGCTGAGCAGGTGGGGCCAGGGTTGGGTCAGGATTGGGTGGATTGGACACCAAAATGCTGAAAAATGAGGGGAAAAGTGGCTGGAAGAAGGTGGGGGTTGAGGGTGGTTCTGCAGGGTTTGGTTGGGTCAGGCTGGGGGATCCCGGAATGCCAGGGTTGGGATGGGAAGGGCAGGTTTGGGAGTTCAGACTCCAAAATCTCTCCAAAAACAAGGGGCAGGTTTGGGGGCTTGGGCACCAAAATCCCTCCAAAAAAAAAGAGGGGAAAAACAAGGGTCAGTTTTTGGTGTTTGGACACCAAAATCACCCCCAGAAAAGCAGAAAATTGGGCTGAGCGTGGCCGTGTGGGCCGGTCGGGTTCCGGGGTCATTCCCAGTCCATCCCAATCCCACTCCCATTCCTGTTCCCATTTCCACTCCCCATCCCCACTCCCAATCCTACTCCCATTCCCAATCCCTTTCTGAATCCTAATCCAATTCCCACTCCCATTCCAACTCCCATTCCAACTCCCATTCCCAATCCAATTCCCATTCCAAATCCCTTTGTGAATCCTAATTCAATTCCCAATCCAATCCAACTCCCATTCCAACTCCCATTCCATTCCTGTTCCCATTCCAACTCCCATTCCATTCCTGTTCCCATTCCAACTCCCATTCCATTCCTGTTCCCATTCCCACTCCCATTCCATTCCTGTTCCCATTCCCACTCCCATTCCATTCCTGTTCCCATTCCCACTCCCATTCCATTCCTGTTCCCATTCCAACTCCCATTCCATTCCTGTTCCCATTCCCAATCCCATTCCCATTCCCAATCCCTTTCTGAATTCCAATTCCATTCCCACTCCCATTCCCAATCCCGCTGTTCCCATTCCCAGTCCCATTCCCAATTGTTCCCATTCCCAGTCCCATTCCCAATTGTTCCCATTGCCAGTCCCCTCCCATTGTTCCCATTCCTACTCCCATTGTTCCCAGTCCCACTTCCATTCCCACTCCCTTGTTCCCTGTCCCAATCCCGTTGTTCCCACTCCCATTGTTCCCAGTCCCACTCCCATTGTTCCCAGTCCCACTCCTGTTGTTCCCCAGTCCCCCTCCCATTGTTCTCATTCCCAGTCCCACTCCATTGTTCCCAGTCTCACTCCCATTGTTCCCAGTCCCACTCCATTGTTCCCATTCCCAGTCCCACTCCCATTGTTCCCAGTCCCACTCCCATTGTTCCCAGTCCCCTCCCATTGTTCTCATTCCCAGTCCCACTCCATTGTTCCCAGTCTCACTCCCATTGTTCCCAGTCCCACTCCATTGTTCCCAGTCCCACTCCCATTGTTCCCAGTCCCACTCCATTGTTCCCAGTCTCACTCCCATTGTTCCCAGTCCCACTCCATTGTTCCCATTCCCAGTCCCACTCCATTGTTCCCATTCCCAGTCCCACTCCATTGTTCCCATTCCCAGTCCCACTCCATTGTTCCCCATTCCCAGTTCCACTCCATTGTTCCCATTCCCAGTCCCACTCCCATTGTTCCCAGTCCCACTCCATTGTTCCCATTGTTCCCAGTCCCTCTCCCACTGTTCCCAGTCCCACTGTTCCCAGTCCCACTGTTCCCAGTCCCACTGTTCCCAATCCCATTCCCAGTTCCACTCCCATTGTTCCCACTCCCACTGTTCCCAGTCCCACTCCCATTGTTCCCAGTCCCATTGTTCCCATTCCCAGTCCCACTCCCATTGTTCCCAGTCCCATTGTTCCCATTCCCAGTCCCATTGTTCCCAGTCCCATTGTTCCCATTCCCAGTCCCAGTCCCATTGTTCCCAGTCCCATTGTTCCCATTCCCAGTCCCAGTCCCATTGTTCCCAGTCCCATTGTTCCCATTCCCAGTCCCAGTCCCATTGTTCCCAGTCCCATTGTTCCCATTCCCAGTCCCAGTCCCATTGTTCCCAGTCCCATTGTTCCCATTCCCAGTCCCAGTCCCATTGTTCCCAGTCCCATTGTTCCCATTCCCAGTCCCAGTCCCATTGTTCCCAGTCCCATTGTTCCCATTCCCAGTCCCAGTCCCATTGTTCCCAGTCCCATTGTTCCCATTCCCAGTCCCACTGCCACTGTTCCCAGTCCCGCTCCACTGTTCCCAGTGCCAGTGCCACTCTTCCCCTCCCAGAAAAGGGACATCCAGCTGCTCAAGGCGTACATGCGGGCGATCCGCAGCGTCAACCCCAACCTGCAGAACCTGGAGGAGACCATCGAGTACAACGAGATCCTCGAGTGAGTGCTGCGGGGCACGGCACGTGGGCCATTGTCTGAGGGACATGGGCCATTTTCTGAGGAGAATTTGTCATTTTCTGAGGGACATGGGCCATTTTCTGAGGGACATTTGTCATTTTCTGAGGAGAATTTGTCATTTTCTGAGGGACATTGGCCATTTTCTGAGGGACATGGGTCATTTTCTGAGGGAAATTGCCATTTTCTGAGGGACATTGATAATTTTCTGAGGGACATGGGTCATTTTCTGAGGAGAATTTGTCATTTTCTGAGGGACATGGGTCATTTTCTGAGGGACATGGGTCATTTTCTGAGGGACATTTGTCATTTTCTGAGGGACATTTGTCATTTTCTGAGGAGAATTGGTCGTTTTCTGAGGGACATGGGTCATTTTCTGAGGGACATGGGTCGTTTTCTGAGGGACATGGGTCATTTTCTGAGGGACATGGGTCATTTTCTGAGGGACATGGGTCATTTTCTGAGGGACATTTGTCATTTTCTGAGGGACATTGGCCATTTTCTGAGGGAATTTTGTCATTTTCTGAGGAGAATTTGTCATTTTCTGAGGACATTGGCCATTTTCTGAGGGACATTGATCATTTTCTGAGGGAAATTTGTCATTTTCTGAGGGAAATTTGTCATTTTCTGAGGGACATTTGTCATTTTCTGAGGGACATGGATCATTTTCTGAGGGACATTGGCCATTTCTGAGGGACATTGGCCATTTTCTGAGGGACATTTGTAGGTTTTGAGGGAAATATGTCAAACCCCAAATGCCCACCCCTGACCCCCTGTGTCCGCCCCAGCTGGGTTAAACCCCCAAACCCTTCTCCTCTGACCCCCCAGCTGTGTGAACCCCCTCCCTGACCCCCTGCCTCCCCCCCAGGTGGGTGAACCTCCCAGTTTCACCCCAAAGCCCCCTCCCTGACCCCCTCCATGCCCCCCAGGTGGGTTAAACCCCCTCTCCTGACCCTCTGTCCCCCAGGTGGGTGAACCCCACTCCTGACCCATTTCCCCCAGGTGTGTTAAACCCCCAAACCCCCTCTCTGACCCCTCCATGCCCCCCAGGTGGGTTAAACCCCCTCCCTGACTGTTTTCCCCCCAGGTGGGTTAAACCCCCCAAACCCCCTCCCTGACCCCCTCCATGCCCCCCAGGTGGGTTAAACCCCTCCTGACCCTTTTCCCCCCAGGTGGGTTAAACCCCTCCATTTCCCCCAGGTGTGTTAAACCCCTCCTGACCCATTTCCCCCAGGCGGGTTAAACCCCCAGTTTCACCCCAAACCTCCCTCCCTGACCCATTTCCCCCAGGTGGGTTAAACCCCCAGTTTCACCCCAAACCTCCCTCCCTGACCCCTCCATGCCCCCCAGGTGGGTTAAACCCCTCCCTGACCGTTTACCCCCCAGGCGGGTTAAACCCCCAGTTTCACCCCAAACCTCCCTCCCTGACCCCTCCATGCCCCCCCAGGTGGGTTAAACCCCCTCCTGACCCTTTCCCCCAGTTTCACCCCAAACTCCCATCCCTGACCCATTTCCCGCCCCCCAGGTGGGTTAAACCCCCAGTTTCACCCCAAACCCCCTCCTGACCCATTTCCCCCAGGTGGAGTTAAACCCCTCCTGACCGTTTTCCCCCCCAGCTGGGTGAATCCCCCCAGTTTCACCCCAAACCCCCCTCCCTGACCGTTTTCCCCCCAGGTGGGTGAATCCCCCCAGTTTCACCCCAAACCCCCTCCTGACCCTCTCCATGCCCCCCAGTGTGTTAAACCCCTCCTGACTGTCCCCCCAGGCGGGTTAAACCCCCTCCCTGACCGTTTTCCCCCAGGTGGGGTTAAACCCCCACTCCTGACCCCTGTTCCCCCCAGGTGGGTTAAACCCCTCCTGACCCTTTTCCCCCCAGGTGGGTGAACCCCCAAACCCCCACTCCTGACTCGTTTCCCCAGGTGTGTTAAACCCCCAAACCCCTCCGTGACCCCTCCATGCCCCCCCAGGTGGGTTAAACCCCCTCCTGACTGTTTCCCCCAGGCGGGTTAAACCCCTCCCTGACCCTCCATTTCCCCCAGGTGGGTTAAACCCCTCCTGACCCTTTCCCCCAGGTGGGTTAAACCCCTCCCTGACCCTTTCCCCCAGGTGGGTTAAACCCCTCCTGACCCTTTCCCCCCACGTGGGTTAAACCCCTCCTGTTTTCCCCCCAGGTGGGTTAAACCCCCTCCTGACTGTCCCCCCAGGTGGGTTAAACCCCTCCCTGACCCATTTTCCCTCCCAGGTGGGTTAAAGCCCCAGTTTCACCCCAAACCTCCCTCTCTGACCCCTCCATGCCCCCCAGGTGGGTTAAACCCCTCCCTGACTGCTCCCCCCCCAGGTGGGTGAACCCCCCAGTTTCACCCCAAACCTCCCCTCCTGACCCATTTCCCAGGCGGGTTAAACCCCCACTCCTGACCCCTGTTCCCCCAGGTGGGTTAAACCCCTCCCCTGACTGTCCCCCCCAGGTGGGTGAATTCCCCCAGTTTCACCCCCAAACCCCCTCCCTGACTGTTTCCCCCCTGGTGGGTTAACCCCCTCCTGACCCCTCCATGCCCCCAGTTTCACCCCAAACCCCTCCCTGACTGTCCCCCCAGGTGGGTGAACTCCTGCAGCCGGCCAGCGTGGCGCGCTGGGGCGGCATGATCTCCACGCCGGACGGCGGTGCTGCAGGCCGTCATCAAGCGCTCGCTGGTGGAGAGCGGCTGCCCGGCCTCCATCACCAACGAGCTGATCGAGAACGCAGCACTGAGCGCAACTAGTCGCAGGGGCTGGCTACGCTGGAGACTCGCCAGATGAACCGCCGCTACTACGAGAACTACGTGGCCAAGCGCATCCCCGGCAAGCAGGCCGTGGTGGTGATGGCCTGTGAGAACCAGCACATGGGCGAGGACATGGTGCTGGAGCCCGGCCTCGTCATGATCTTCGCCCACGGAGTGGAGGAGATCTGATATATATATAAAAAAAAATAATTTTGGGTTTCCCCCCCCGCCCCGCCACTCCTGGTCGCCTCTCCGCGGCTTGTGGGTTTTGTTGATTGGTTGGAGTCGGTGTGAGCGTTGGTTTGGAGGAGAGGGGGGTCCAGACCCGCCTGGATTTGTGGGTTTTGGGGTTCCTCGCTTGGTTGGACTCATTCTGAACCCTGTTTGGAAGAAAGGGGGAGTGGGGGTTCCAGACCCATCTGGATTTGTGGGTTTTGGGGTTCCTTGCTTGGTTGGACTCATTCTGAACCCTGTTTGGAAAAAGGGGAGTGGGGATTCAGACCCACCTGGATTTGTGGGTTTTGGGGTTCCTCATTTATTTGTAAAGCCTGTCTGGAAGAAAGGAGGAGTGAGGGCTCCAGACCCACCTGGACTTGTGGATTTTAGGGTTTTCTCACTTTGTTGGACTCATTCTGAACCTTTCTGGAAGAAAGGAGGAGTGGGGGCTCCAGACCTGCCTGGACTTGTGGATTTTAGGGTTCCTTGCTTTGTTGGACTCATTGTAAACCCTGTTTGGAAGAAAAGGGGAGTGGGGGCTCCAGACCCATCTGGACTTGTGGGTTTTAGGGTTTTCTCACTTGGTTGGACTCATTCTAAACCCTGTTTTGAGGAGAGGGGGTGTGGGGGCTCCAGACCCATCTGGACTTGTGGATTTTAGGGTTCCTTGCTCGGTTGGACTCATTCTGAACCTTGTTTGGAAAAAAGGGGGAGTGGGAGCTCCAGACCCACCTGGACTTGTGCGTTTTAGGGTTCCTCATTTGGTTATAAACCCTGTTTTGAGGAGAGGGGTTGTGGGGGCTCCAGACCTGCCTGGATTTGTGGATTTTACAATTGCTCGCTTGGTTGGACTCATTCTGAACCCTGTTTGGAAGAAAGGGGGTGTGGGGGCTCCAGACCCGCCTGGATTTGTGAGTTTTAGGATTCCTCACTTGCTTGGACTCATTCTGAACTCTGTTTTGAGGAAAGCAGAAGTGGGGCTCCAGACCCGCCTGGACTTGTGGATTTTAGGGTTTTCTCGCTTGGTTGGACTCGTTGTGAACCCTGTTTTGAGGAGAAGGGGGAGTTGGGGGCTCCCCCCAAATCCTGGCTCGCACCCAGCCCGTGCCCAGCCCCCAGCACTGGCTCTCCCATCTCCTCATCCTCCTCTGGAATTTCCACCTTGGTGTCCCCACGTGGGGCACTGCTGGTGTCCCCAGCCCTGCAGTCGGGGGTCCTTGGCCTTGGGGACCCTCCTGTCCCCCTCTCTTGGTGCATGTCCCGTTCCTCCTCCCATTCCCATCCGTGTTTGCCTCTGCTTTCTCCACCCTCGGTGTTACTTTTCCAGACACTTGTGATTGTGGTTCTGTATTTTTTTTTTGTACTTTTTTGGACCTTTTCTCATTTTTACTCCTCCTTTTATTTGATTTTCCAAGTACCGTGGGCAGGCACCTCTGGCCTGGGTCCGTGGGACTCATTGGGAATTTAATTTATTTGCATTTATTTTGTTGGATTTTTTTTTTTTTTTTTTAAATCATTGTTTCTCCTCCGGTGTCAGTCCCGGCAGGGAGGCAGGGATTGAAGTGATCAATAAACAGAATTCTGGGTTGCTTTATCCCTCCTGCACCCCCAAAACCCTCCCCACATTGGGGGCTCCAGCCCTGGGGTAAATAAGGGCGGGTTTGGGGCTGTTCTCCCCATCCTGGGGGGATTTGGGGATCAGTAAATGTCACTCCTGGCAGGGAATGGGGGTGGCTCAGGGTCCCTGCCCTGAATCCCCCAAATGTGCTCCCAAAAAGGATCAACCTGTGCCTCTTGCCCCACCTGGAGCGGGGTTCCACTTCTCCTGCCCTTAAAAAAATCAGAATAGAGGGGGAGTCCTGCTGTCCCCACCCATAAAGAGCTGGAACCAGGACTGGGGGTCCCCACCCCAAAAGAGTTGGGACCAAAGTGAGGTGCCACTTCTCCTGCCCTTAAAAAATCAGAGGAATAGAGTAGGGGTCCCCACTGTGCCCACACCCAAAGAGAGCCGGTACCGGGCTGGAGGTGTCCCCACCCAAAACAGAGCCGGTACTGGGGCTGGAGGTGTCCCCACCCCAAACAGAGCCGGTACTCGGGGCTGGAGGATGTCCCCACCCCAAACAGAGCCGGTACCGAGGGCTGGAGGTGTCCCCACCCCAAACGGTAGAGGTGTCCCCAGGCTACCAGAGGCTGGAGGTGTCCCCACCCCAAAAGAGCCGGTACTGGGACTGGAGGTGTCCCCACCCCAAACAGAGCCGGTACCGGGGCTGGAGGAGTCCCCACCCCAAACAGAGCCGGTACCGGGGCTGGAGGAGTCCCCACCCCAAACAGAGCCGGTACCGGGGCTGGAGGAGTCCCCACCCCAAACAGAGCCGGTACCGGGGCTGGAGGAGTCCCCACCCCAAAACAGAGCCGGTACTGGGGCTGGAGGGTCCCCACCCCAAACAGAGCCGGTACCGGGGCTGGGGGTGTCCCCATGTTCCCACCCTAAAGGAGCCGAGATTAGAGGGGTCTCCCCCAAAAGAGCCGGTACCGGGACTGGGGATCCTTTGTTGCCCCCGTAGAGGATAGGACCTTGGGGTGGGGTCCCCGTCAATTCCGCCGTTAAGCGCCGGTACCGGGGCTTGGGAGGGGATTTGTGATGTTCCTGCCACTAACGGAGCCGGTACCGGAGGCGTCATTTCTGCCGTTAAAAGCGGCGGTACCGGAGGCTGTGAGTGTGTCTTCCCCGTCATTCCCGCCGTTAAAAGAGCTGCTACCGGACGGTTGAGCCGCGTTTGTCGGTACCGGAGGAGCAGGATGTGCGCCCCGGTACCGGGAGCTCCCACGTGAGCAAAAGGGAGTGTCGCGTCACGGACAGGATTCGAACCTGTGCGGGGAAACCCCATTGGATTTCGAGTCCAACGCCTTAACCACTCGGCCACCGTGACTCTCGCGTCTCCCAACGCCGTGCTCCGTATAGACCCGGCCCCGCCCCGCCCCGCCCGGTGCTCGGTGCCCGGTGTCCAATGCCCTGTAGTCGGTGCCCGGTGCTCCGTGCCCAGTGTTCGGTGCCCCGCACCCGGTGCTTGGTGCTCAGTGCTCGGTGCCCCCTGACCCGGTGCTCTGTATTCGGTGCCCGGTGCTCGGTGCCCATGTATTCGGTGCCTGGTGCTCGATGCCAGGTGCCCGGTGCTCGGTGCCCAGTGTTCGGTGCCCCGCACCCGATGCTCAGTGCTCGGTGCCCGGTACTCGGTGCCGCTCCGGGGCTCACACCGGGGCTCATCCCTTCCCACGCCGTCCCCGGTCCCAGGCTGCTCCAAACCCCGCCTGGAAACTTCCAGCGATGGGGCAGCCACAGCCCGGAAAATCAATTCCCACCGCCCAGCACCCTCCCAGGCAGGAATTCATTCCCAATATCCCACGGAAACCCAATTTCCTTCGCTTTGAACCCATTTCTCCTTGTCCTGTCTCTCTTGTCACACTTAGGGGCGGCGGGGCCGGAACGACAGGACCAACAGCGGGCGGTGGAGCAGGGCTCAGAGGGCCGGGGAACAGGGACCAGGACCGGGAACAGGGACAGGGATAGCGGGACCAACAACGGGCGGTGCAGCGGGGGCTCGGGGCCGTGAACAGGGACCGGGGACAGCGGGATCAACAACGGGCGGTGCAGCGGGAGCTCGGAGCCGGGAATAGCAGGAACAGCAGGACCGGCAGGAGGCGGTGGCAGGCGCGGCGGAACCGGCGGCGGGCGGTAGAACAGGGACGGCGGGGCCGGGAACACCGATCGAGGCCGGGAACAACGATCGGGGACAGCGGTGCAGGACCGGCAACAGCTCCCAGGGAACAGCAGGACCAACACCGGGCGGTGGAGCGGGAACAGCGACCGGGACCGGCAACACCGGGCGGAGCGGCAGGGCGGCACCGCCAGGGCGGCAGCAGGAGCGGCAGAGCGGCGGTGCAGGAACGGGAGGGAAGCAAAGGGGGCAGCGGGGCTGTAACAGAGAGCGGGGCCGGTGCGAGCAGCGGGGGCAGAAAGGACAGCGGGGACAGCGCGGGGACAGCGCGGGGACAGCGCGGGGACAGCCGGGGACAGCGAGCGGAGGCGGCGGCGGCGGCGGCGGGAGAGCGGGCGCGGCAGTGGCGGCGCGCCGCCGGCAGAGGCGGCAGCGGCGGGCGGAGGCGGCGGCGCGGCCGGCCCGCTCAAGATGGCGGTGCGGAAGAAGGACGGCGGCCCCAACGTCAAGTACTACGAGGCCTCGGACACCGTCAGCCAGTTCGACAACGTGCGGCTGTGGCTCGGCAAGAACTACAAGAAGGTAGGTGCGCGGAACGCGCGGGGCCACCACCGCCGCCCGCCCGCCCGCCGGGCCCGGCCTATCATGGTCACGGCGCCGCCGCCCGCCATCGCGCCCCCCTCCCTCAGCGGCCGCGGCGGCTGTCTGAGCCACGCCCGCAGTACATCAGGCCGAGCCCCCACCAACAAATCGCTGTCGAGCCTGGTGGTGCAGCTGCTGCAGTTCCAGGAGGAGGTGTTCGGGAAGCACGTCAGCAACGCGCCCCTCACCAAGCTGCCGGTGAGACACGCGGGGACATCGCGGCCGTGGGGGGGACGCGCGGGGGTTTGGGGACACGGCTGGGAGCGGGGACGGGGCCCGGAGGTGCGGGGATGGACCCTGGGGTGAGCTGGGGAAGAGAGCCGAAGGATGGGGGACAAAGCCCGGAGTGGGGAGAGCGCCTCGAAAATGTGGGGACAGCACCCCACAGAGCCGGGGATGGCACCCCCATAACCAGGGACACCCAGGGATGGCACCCCCATAACCAGGGACAGCCGGGGATGGCACCCCATAACCAGGGGACAGTCCCTAATGGCACCCCCATAACCAGGGACAGCCCCCATAACCGGGGACAGCCAGGGATGGCACCCCCATAACTGGGGGACAGTCAGGGATGGCACCCCGATAACTGGGGGACAGTCACTAATGACACCCCCATAACCAGGGACAACCCACCCATAACCAGGACAGTCCCTGATGGCACCCCAATAACCAGGGACAGCCCAGGGACATGGGGAGGTGACAAGGGACAAGGGACAAGGCTCAGAGCAGGGATGGTGCCCCAAAGGTGCAGGGATGGCCTGGGATGGGCTCCTGGAAGGAGCCCCAAAGAAGGGGACAAAGCCCTGACTGGGGACAGCACCCCAATATCCAGGGAAAGCATCCCACTCCTCAGGATGTCCCCTGAACACCCAGGGACAGAGCCCAAGTGGTTTGGAGACAGAGCCCCAGTGGTTTGGGGACAGAGCCCCAGTGATTTGGGGACAGAGCCTCAGTGATTTGGGGACAGAGCACCAGTGATTTGGGGACAGAGCACCAGTGATTTGGGGACAGAGCCCCCCGTGATTTGGGGACAGAGCCCCAGTGATTTGGGGACAGCACCCCCGTGGTTTGGGGACAGAGCCCCAGTGATTTGGGGACAGAGCCCCAGTGGTTTGAGGACAGAGCCCCAGTGATTTGAGGACAGAGCCCCGTGGTTTGGGGACATGGCCCTGATGACCCTGAGGAGCAGGGACAGTGCCCTAAAGGCCTGGGGACAGCCCCAGTGACCCACGGGCAGCACCCCAAAAACCTGGGGACAAAGCTGAGAGGAAACGAGACCCCAGAGCCCCTAGAAATGCCCCAAAGAGCAGGGACAGGGCCCTGAGTGGGGACAGCACCCAGGGACAGGGTCACCGTGAGGTGGGGACAGGCCAGGATGGGGACAGTGTCCCAAACACGCAGAACCAGCGCCCCAAACCTTGGGCAGAGCCCGGTGCAAAGGGGACAAGGACAAAGGTGACCAGGGACAGGGACAGTGATGGCCTCAGGGACAAGGTCCTGAGCAGGGACAGTGCCCCAGAGACAGGGGACATGTCCCAGTGTCCCCAAGAGGTCTGGGGACAGAGCTCCAAGCCCAGTGACCTGGGGACACGGCCCTGGTGACACCGCTCGGCGTTCGGGTGACTCGGGGACAGCAGCTGACCATGGACAGCAGCCAGGACAGGGACGTGTCCTGTGTGCTGGGGACAGTGCTGGGACTGTCCCCAAGGACCAGGGCACGGTGTCACCACTCAGGGACGGTTGTACCAGCAGGGACAGCGCCCTGCCAGGAGCAGTGCCACAAAGGGGACACCCCAACACCAGGACGGGGTCTCAGCCAGGGGACAGCCCCAGAGGAGCTGGGGACATTGTCACCAACTGGGGACAGTGCTACAGCAGTGCAGGGACTCCATCCCAGCTTGGGGACAGAGCCCACGGAGGTGACACCTGGGACAGGGGGTGTGACCCTGACAAGGGGATGGCACTCGGACAAAGGGATGTCACCTTGACAGGAGGATGTCACCCAGACAAGGGGATGGCACCCTAAAAAAGAGATGTCACCTAAACATGGGGATGTCACCCTAATGTGAGGATGTCATCCTAACATGGGGATGTCACCCGGACAAGGGGATGTCACCCAGACATGGGGATGTTACCCTAAAAAGGAGATGTCACCATGACATGGGGATGTCACCCTAACAAGGAGATATCACCCAGAAAAGGGGGTGGCACCCAGACAAGGGGATGTCACCTAAACTTGGGGATGTCACCCTAATGTGAGGATGTCACCCAGACATGGGGATGTCACCTAAACATCGGGATGTCACCCTCAAAAGGAGGTACCACCCAGACATGGGGATGTCACCTGAATGTGGAGATGTCACCTAAACGTGGGGATGTCACCTAAACATGGGGATGTCACCCTAAAAAGGAGATGTCACCCTGACATGGGGATGTCACCCTAACAAGGAGATAATACCCAGAAAAGGGGTGGCACCCAGACAAGGGATGTCCCTAAACATGGGGATGTCACCCAGACATGAGGATGTTGCCCAGACATAGAGGTGTCACCCTAAAAGGAAATGTCACCCAGACATGGGGGTGGCACTGAGACAAGGGGATGTCACCTAATGTGAGGATGTCACCTAAACATGGGGATGTCACCCAGACACAGAGATGTTGCCCAGACATAGGGGTGTCACCCTAAAAGGAAATGTCACCTAAACATGGGGGTGTCACCTAAACATGGGATGTCACCTTCAAAAGAAGGTATCACCCAGACATGGGGATGTCACCTGAATGTGGGGATGTCACTTAAACATAGGGATGTCACCCTAAAAAAGAGATGTCACCCAGACATGGAGATGTCACCCTCACAGGAGGATATCACCTAAACATGGGGATGTCACCCAGACAAGGGGATGTCACCCAGACATGGGGATGTCACCCTAAAAAGGAGATATCACCCAGAAAGGAGGTGGCACCCAGACAGGGGATGTCACCTAAAAATGGGGATGTCACCCTAATGTGAGGATGTCACCCAGACTTGGGGATGTCACCTAAACGTGGGGATGTCACCCTAAAAAGAGATGTCACCCAGACATGGAGATGTCACCCTCACAGGGGGATGTCACCTAAACATGGAGTTGTCACCCAGACAAGGGGGTGTCATCCTAACATGGGGATGTCACCCAGACAAAGGGATGTCACCTTGACAGGGGCGTGTCACCCAGACATGGGGATGTCACCTAAACATGGGGATGTCACCTTAAAAAGGAGATGTCACCTAGACATGGGGATGTCACCCAGACATAGAGATGTCACCCTAAAAAGGAGATGTCACCCAGACAAGGGGATGTCACCTAAACATGGGGATGTCACCCTAAAAAGGAGATGTCACCCAGACAAGGGGATGTCACCTAAACATGGGGATGTCACCCCAAAAAGGAGATATCACCCAGATGAGAGAATGTCACCTTAACATGGGGATGTCACCTAAACATGGGGATGTCACCCTCACAGGGGGATGTCACCTAAACGTGGGGATGTCACCCAGACAAAGAGATGTCGCCTTGACAGGGGGGTGTCACCCAGACAAGGGGATATCCCCCTCATGGGGGGCTGTCACCTAAACATGGGGATGTCACCCAGATAAGGGGGTGTCCCCCTCACGGGGGTGTCCCCCGAGGAGCAGCTGTCACCCGGCAGGGCGGTGTCCCTGTCCCCTGAGCCCTGTCCCTTCACAGATCAAATGCTTCCTGGATTTCAAGGCGGGGGGAGCCCTGTGCCACATCCTGGCGGCCGCCTATAAATTCAAGAAGCGACCAAGGATGGTGAGCACCCATCTTGGGGGGGCTGGGGGCTTCTGGGGGAGTCCTCAGGCTTTTGGGGGTCTTAGGTGGTTTTATGGGGTCCTGGGTGTTTTGGGGTGTTTTTGTGGGGTCCTGGGTGTTTTTGTAGGGTGTCCTGGGTGTTTTGGGGTGTTTTTGTGGGGTCCTGAAGGTTTTGGGGTGATCTTGGGTGTTTTGGGGGGTCCTGGGTGTTTTTGGGGTGTTTTTGCGGGGGGGGTCCTGGGTGTTTCTGGGGTAATCCTGGGTTTTTGAGTGATCCTGGGTGTTTTGGAGTGTTTTTAGGGTGTCCTTGGTGTTTTTGGGGGTAATCCTGGGTGTTTTTGGGTTGTTTTTGGGGTGTCCTTGGTGTTTTTGGGGTGTTATTGGGGTTATCCTGGGTGTTTTTGGGGTGTTTTTGGGTGTCCTGGGTGTTTTGGGGTAACCCTGGGTGTTTTTGGGGTCGTTTTGAGGTGATCCTGGGTGGTTTTGGGGTAGTCCTGGGTGGTTTGGGGGGGTCTTGGGTGTTTTGGGGTGATCTTGGGTGTTTTTGAGTGATCCTGGGTGTTTTTGGGTTGCTTTTGGGATATCCTCGGTATTTTTGGGGTGATCCTGGGTGTTTTTGGGATAATCTTGGGTGTTTTTGGGGTGTTTTGGGTGATCCTGGGTGCTTTTGGGGTGTCCTGGGTGTTTTTGGGGTGTTTTTAGGTGATCCTGGGTATTTTTGGGGTGTTTTGGAATATCCTGGGTGTTTTTTGGGGTGTCCTGGGTGTCTTTGGGGTATCCTGGGTGGTTTTGGGTTGTTTTGGGATATCCTGGGTATTTTTAGGGTGTCCTGGGTGTTTTTGGGGTATCCTGGGTGTTTTTGGGTTGTTTTGGGATATCCTGGGTATTTTTACTGGGGCAGGGCTGGGCATCCCCATGGCAACACCCGAGGCGCAGCTTTGGGGCTGTGACCCCCCAAAACAAACAGAGCTGTGTCCCCTCGTGTCCCTGTGGGGGTCCCAGCGCCCCAGCCCGGTTTGGGGGTGCTGAGGGAGACCCGAGCTGTGGCTTTCATGAGAGTCGCTCTTTTCTCCCAATAAAGGCGGCGTTTCGATTTCCAGAATCCCTCAGCGCATGGACCGCAACGTGGAGATGTTCATGACCATCGAGAAGTGCCTGGTGCAGGTCAGAGCCCCTGAGCCCCAAAAACCCCAAAACCCCTCCCGAACCCCAAAACCCCAAAAACCCCTCCCGAACCCCAAAACCCACCCCTGAGCCTCAAAACCCCAAAACCCTCCCTGAACCCCAAAACCCAAAACACCTCCCTGAACCCCAAAACCCAAAACCCACCCCTGAACCCCAAAACCCGCCTCCCTGAACCCCAAAACCCACCCCTGAGCCTCAAAACCCCCAAAACCCCCTCCCTGAACCCCAAAAACCACCTCTGAACCCCCAAAACCTCCTGAACCCCAAAACCCACCCCTGAGCCTCCAAAACCCCAAAAACCCCTCCCTGAACCCCAAAAACCACCCCTGAACCCCAAAACCCTCCCTGAACCCCAAAACTTCGCCCCCCTGAACCCCCAAAACCCAAAACGGAGCCCCAAAACCCCAAAAGCCCCTCCCTGAACCCCAAAAACCCAAAAACCACCTCTGAACCCCAAAACCCTCCTGAACCCCAAAACCCCACCCCTGAGCCTCAAAACCCCAAAACCCCTCCCTGAACCCCAAACCCTAAAACCCTCCCTGAACCCCAAACCCCAAAAACCCCAAACCCTCTCCCTGAGCCCCAAAACCTCCCTGAACCCCAAAACCCCTCCTGAACCCCAAAATCCCCTGAACCCCAAAGCCCCCTTGAACCCCAAAACCTTTCCTGAACCCCAAACTCTCCTGAACCCCAAACCCTCCCTGAACCTCAAAACCTGCCCTGAACCCCAAACTCCCTTTGAACCCCAAATCCCTCCGAACCCCAAAATCTCCCTGAACCCCAAAATCCCCTGGACCCCAAAACCCTTCCTGAACCCCAAACCACCCCGAATCCCAAAATCGTTTTTGAACCCCAAAACCCCCTTGAACCCCAAACTCTCTCTGAACCCCAAAATCCCCTGAACCCCAAAATCCCCTGAACTCCCAAACCCCCCGTGTGCCCCCCTTTCCAACACCTCTGCTCTCCTCAGAACAACTGCCTGGCCCGGCCCAACATCTTCCTGCAGCAGGAGATCGAGCCCAAGCTGCTGGGCAAGCTCAAGGACATCGTCAAGAGGCACCAGGTGGGGGCACGCGGGGAGCTGCACCCTGATTTCTGACCCTGGGGCTGCACCCCGATATTAAGCCCTGGGGACACGGGGGGCTGCACCCCAATATCTGACCATGGGGGCTGCACCCCGATTTCTGACCCTGGGGGCTGCACCTGATATCTGACCCTGGAGGGGGCTGTACCCCAATACCTGACCCTGGGGGCACGGGGGGCTGCACCCCAATACCTGACCCTGGAGGGGCTGCACCCCAATACCTGACCCTGGGAGGAATGGGGGGCTGCACCCGATACCTGACCCTGGGGGCACGAGGGGGCTGCACCCGATATCTGACCCTTGGGGGGCTGCACCCGATATTTAGCCCTGGGGCGCTGCACCCCAATATCTGACCCTGGGGGCACAGGGGGGCTGCACCCGATACTTAGCCCTGGGGGGCTGTACCCGATATTTAGCCCTGGGGGCGCTGCACTCAATATCTGACCCTGGGGGCACAGGCGGGAGGGCTGCACCCCAATATCTGACCCTGGGGGGGCTGCACCCGATATCTGACCCTGGGGGGCACAGGGGGCTGCACCCGATACTTAGCCCTGGGGGGCTGTACCCGATTTCTGACCCTGGGGGCTGCACCCGATATCTGACCCTGGGGGGCACGGGGGCTGCACCCCAATATCTGACCCGATATCTGACCCGATATTTAGCCCTGGGGGCTGCACCCGATATCTGACCCTGGGGGCACAGGAGGGGCTGCACCCCGATGTCTGACCCTGGGGGGCTGCACCCGATACCTGACCCTGGGGGAATGGCGGGGGGCTGCACCCCCGATATTTAGCCCTGGGAGGCACAGGGGCTGCACCCCGATATTTAGCCCTGGGGGGGGCTGCACCCCGATATTTAGCCCTGGGGGCTGCACCCCAATACCTGACCGGGGGGCTGCACCCCAATACCTGACCCTGGGGGACTGCACCCGATATTTAGCCCTGGGGGCGCTGCACCCCGATATCTGACCCTGGGGGCTGCACCCCGATATTTAGCCCTGGGGGGCTGCACCCGATTCTGACCCTGAGGGGCGGGGAGGCTGTACCCCAATACCTGACCCTGGGGGGCTGCATCCCAATATCTGACCCTAGGGTGCTACACCCCAATATCTGACCCTGGGGGGCACGGGGGACTGCACCCGATATTTAGCCCTGGGGGCTGCACCCCGATACCTGACCCGGCTGTACCCCCCCCGGCGCAGGGGCACCGTGACCGAGGACAAGGGCAGCGCCTCGCACATCAGTGTGCCCCGTGCCTGGGAACCTGGAGGAAGGTGGGGCACAGGGGGGCAGGGGGTTTAGGGGGTCACGAGGGGGCAAAGGGGTTTGGGGGGAGTCACAGAAGCGGGGGGCAAAGGGGTTTGGGGGGTCACAGGGGGGCAGGAGGGGGTTGGGGGGTCACAGGGGGGCAAAGGGGTTTGGGGGTCACAGGGGGCAGAGGGTTTGGGGGAGTCACAGGAGGAAAGGGGTTTGGGGAGTCACCGAGGCAGAGGGGTTTGGGGGAGTCACGAGAGGAGCAAAGGGTTTAGAGGTCACAGGGAGGAGCAAAGGGGTTTGGGGAGGTCACAGAGGGGCAAAGGGGTTTGGGGGGTATCCTAAGGGGGCAGAGAGGAAGGAGGGATTTTGGGGAGGTCACAGGGGGCAAAGGGGTTTAGGGGGTCACAGGGGAGCTCAGAGAGAGAAGGAGGGGAAGTTTGGGGGGTCACAGGGGGGCAAAGGGTTTGGGGGGTCATGGGGGCTCAGAGAGAGAAGGTGGGGGCAGGAGGGATTTTGGGGGTCAGCAGGGGGGCAGAGGGGTTTGGGGGGTCACAGGGGCTCAGAGAAAGGAAGGAGGGGAAGTTTGGGGGGTCACAGGTGGGCCAGAGAAATTTGGGGGTCACAGGTGGGCTCAGAGGAGTTTGGGGGTCACAGGGGGCAGAGAGAGGAAGGAGGAGAAGTTTGGGGGTCTCATGGGGGCAGTCGGGTTTGGGGGTTTCACGGGGGGCAGTGGGGTCCGGGGATCACAAGGGTTCCAGAGAGAGGAAGGAGGGGATTTTGGGGGGTCACAGGGGGTCAGAGGAATTTGGGGGGTCACAGGGGGCAGAGAGAGGAAGGAGGGATTTTGGGGGTCACAGGTGGGCCAGAGGAATTTGGGGACTTTGGGGGGTTCCAGAGGAAGGTGGATTCAGGGTTGGGGTTTTGGGGGTCACAGGGAGCCCCGAGGAAGGTGGGGTGCAGGACTGGGGCTTTTGGGGGGTTTCTGGGGGGGTTTTTGGGGGTTTTGGGTGTTTTGGGGTTTTTGGGGTGGTTTTGGGGGGTTTCTGGGTGTTTTTGAGTGGTTTCCTCGGGGGGTTTTGGGGGTTTCTGGGGTGTTCTGGGGTGTTTTGGGGTGTTTTTGGGGGGGTTTTTGGGTGGTTTGGGAGTTTCTGGGGGTTTTGGGGGTTTGTGGGTTTTGGGTTTTTGGAGGTTTTTTTGGGTATTTTTGGGGGTATTTTTGGGGGGTTTTTGGGGGGTTTTGAGGGGTTTCTGGGGGTTTTGGGGTGTTTTGGGGGCGGTTTTTGGGGTGTTGGGGTATTTTGGGGGGTTTGGCGGTTTTGGTTGTTTTGGGGTGTTTTGGGGGTTTTGGGGTGTTTTTAGGGTGTTTTGGGGTGGTTTTGGGTGTTTTGGTGAGTTTTGGGGGTTTTAGGGGAGTTTTGTGTGTTTTCTGGGGTTTTGGGGTGTTCTGGGGGTGGTTTGGGGAGTTTTGGGGTGTTTTGGGGTGTTTGGGGTGTTCTGGGGTGTTTTTGGGGCTCAGGGGCTCCCCAGCCCCTGCCCAACCCCTATCCCGCAGAGGAGTGGGTCCGGCCCGTCATGAAGCCGAGACAAGCAGAGTGCTGCTGCACTGGGGCTACTACCCGACAGGTGAGAGGGGATGAGATGAAACTTTTGGGGACCCCCGTACCCCCAAACCCCTGTGACCCCCACCTTGTCCCCAGCTACGACACCTGGATCCCAGCCAAGCGAGATCGAGGCGTCCAGTGGAGGATCCCCGAGCCCGGAGAAACCCCGCAAGGTACCAGGATGGGGGCACCCCAAATTTTGGGGGCAGCTGGAGCCCCCTGCCCGGCCTGAGCAGCACCCCCACCCCTGGCAGGTGCATGCCAAGTGGATCCTGGACACGGACACCTTCAACGAGTGGATGAACGAGGAGGATTATGAGGTGACGGATGAGAAAAGCGCCGGGAGCCGCAGGAAGAAGATTTCGGCCAAAACGCTGACAGATGAGGGTCAGGGCAAAGTCAGGGGTTTGGGGGGTCACAGGGGGCAGGGAGAGGAAGGAGGGGGGTTTGGGGGGGTCACAGGGGGGCAGAGAGAGAGGAAGGAGGGGATTTTGGGGGGTCACAGGGGAACCAGAAGAGTTTGGGGGGTCACAAAGGGGCAGAGAGAGGAAGGAGGGGAGTTTGGGGGTCACAGGGAACCAGAAGAGTTTGGGGGGTCACAAGGGGGCAGAGAGAGGAAGGAGGGGATTTTGGGGGGTCACAGGGGGCAGAGAGAGAGAAGGAGGGGATTTTGGGGGGGTCACAGGGGGCAGAGAGAGGAAGGAGGGGATTTTGGGGGGTCACAGGGGGCAGAGAGAGGAAGGAGGGGGAGTTTGGGGGGTCTAGCAGGGGGCAGGGAGAGGAAGGAGGGGAGTTTGGGGGGAGTCACAGGGGGCAGAGAGAGGAAGGAGAGGGATTTTGGGAGGTCACAGGGGCCCCAGAGAGAGGAAGGAGGGGAGTTTGGGGGTCACAGGGGGCCCAGAGGAGTTTGGAGGGTCAGCAGGGGGCAGGGAGAGGAAGGAAGGGGAGTTTAGGGGGTTCCAGGGGGTCCCAGAGAGAGGAAAGTGGGTGTAGGAGGGGGATTTTGGGGGTCACAGGGGGCCCAGAGGAGTTTGGGGGTTCCAGAGGTCCCAGAGAGAGGAAAGTGGGTGCAGGAGGGGAGTTTGGGGGTCACAAGGGTCCCAGAGAAGGAAGGAGGAGGATTTTGGGGGTCACAGGGGGCAGGGAGAGGAAAGGAGGGGATTTTGGGGGTCACAGGGAACCAGAGAGAGGAAAGTGGGTGCAGGAGGTTCCAGAGGAAGGTGGGTGCAGGAGAGGAATTTTAGGGGAGATCTCAAGGGGGCAGAAGAGTTTGGGGGCTCACAGGGGCCCAGAGAGTGGAAGGTGGGTGCAGGAGGGGTTTTTGGGGGTTCCAGAGGAAGGTGGGTGCAAGGGAGAGTTTGGGGATCACAGGGTCCCAGAGAGTTTGGGGTCACAAAGGAGCCCAGAGGAGTTTGGGGGGTCCTAGAGAGAGGAAGGTGGAGTGCAGGGAGGGGATTTTTGGGGTTCCAGAAGAAGATTGGTGCAAAAGGAAGAGTTTGGGGGTCCCAGAGAGTGGAAGGTGGGTGCAAAGGGAGAGTTTGGGGGTTCAGGGGTCCCAGAGGAGTTTGGGGGTCCCAGAGGGAGTGGAAAGTGGGTGCAAAGGGAGAGTTTGGGGTCACAAGG
>JAKWBO010000406.1:0-49133 GCA_034336685.1 Luscinia luscinia
GGTAGACCTGTTGTCCGCCTGCATTCCCGATTAAGGGGTAGACCTGGTGTCCGCCGGCATTCCCGCTTAAGGGGTAGACCTGTTGTCCGCCTGCATTCCCGATTAAGGGGTAGACCTGGTGTCCGCCCGCATTCCCTTAAGGGGTAGACCTGTTGTCCGCCTGCATTCCCGATTAAGGGGTAGACCTGTTGTCCGCCTGCATTCCGCATTAAGGGGTAGACCTGGTGTCCGCCGGCATTCCCGCTTAAGGGGTAGACCTGGTTGTCCGCCTGCATTCCCGACTTAAGGGAGTAGACCTGGTGTCCGCCGGCATTCCGGCTAAGGGGTAGACCTGGTGTCCGCCTGCATTCCCCGATTAAGGAGGTAGACCTGGTGTCCGCCCGGCATTCCCGCATTAAGGGGTAGACCTGTTGTCCGCCTGCATTCCCAGATTAGGGGTAGACCTGGTGTCCGCCTGCATTCCCGATTAAAGGGTAGACCTGGTGTCCGCCGGCATTCCCGCTCAAGGGGCAGACCTGTTGTCCGCCGGCATTCCCGGCTTAAGGGGTAGACCTGGTTGTCCGCCGGCATTCCCGATTAAGGGGTAGACCTGGTGTCCGCCTGGCATTCCCGCTGGAGGGTAGACCTGTTGTCCGCCTGCATTCCCGCTTAAGGGTAGACCTGGTGTCCGCCGGCATTCCCGCTTAAGGGGTAGACCTGGTGTCCGCCTAGCATTCCCGATTAAGGGGTAGACCTGGTGTCCGCCAGCATTCCGGCTTAAGGGGTGAGACCTGTTGTCCGCCTGCGCATTCCCGATTGAAGGGGTAGACCTGTTGTCCGCCTGCATTCCCGATTAAGGGGGTAGACCTGGTGTCCGCCGGCATTCCCGAGCAAAGGGGTAGACCTGTTGTCCGCCTGCATTCCGCTTAAGGGGTAGACCTGGTGTCCGCCGGCATTCCCGCTTAAGGGTAGACCTGGTGTCCGCCTGCATTCCCGATTAAGGGGTAGACCTGGTGTCCGCGGCATTCCCGATCAAGGGGGTAGACCTGGTGTCCGCGGCATTCCGCTAAGGGGTAGACCTGTTGTCCGCCCGTATTCCCGATTAAGGGTAGACCTGTTGTCCGCCGGCATTCCGGCTTAAGGGGTAGACCTGGTGTCCGCCTGCATTCCAGCTAAGGGGTAGACCTGGTGTCCGCCGGCATTCCCGCCAAAGGGGTAGACCTGTTGTCCGCCTGCATTCCCGCTTAAGGGTAGACCTGAGTGTCCGCCGGCATTCCCGATTAAGGGGTAGACCTGGTGTCCGCCGGCATTCCCGCTTAAGGGGGTAGACCTGTTCTCCGCCTGCATTCCCGATTAAGGGGTAGACCTGTGTGTCCGCCGGCATTTCCGCTCAAGGGGTAGACCTGGTGTCCGCCGGCATTCCCGCTTAAGGGGTAGACCTGTTGTCCGCCTGCATTCCCGACTAAGGGGTAGACCTGGTGTCCGCCTGCATTCCCGCTTAAGGGGTAGACCTGGTGTCCGCCGGCATTCCCGCTTAAGGGTAGACCTGGTGTCCGCCGCATTCCCGATTAAGGGGTAGACCTGTTGTCCGCCTGCATTCCCGATTGAAGGGGGTAGACCTGTTGACCGCCTGCATTCCCGGATTAAGGGGTAGACCTGGTGTCCGCCGGCATTCCCGCTTAAGGGGTAGACCTGTTGTCCGCCTGCATTCCGACTAGGGGTAGACCTGTTGTCCGCCTGCATTCCCGCTTAAGGGGGTAGACCTGTTGTCCGCCTGCATTCCCGATTAAGGGGTAGACCTGGTGTCCGCCGGCATTCCCGCTGCAAGGGTAGACCTGGTGTCCGCCCGACATTCCCGATTAGGGGTAGACCTGGTGTCCGCCGGCATTCCCGATTAAGGGGTAGACCTGGTGTCCGCCGGCATTCCCGATTAAGGGGTAGACCTGTTGTCCGCCGGCATTCCCGCTTAAGGGGTAGACCTGGTGTCCGCCGGCATTCCTGATTAAGGGGTAGACCTGTTGTCCGCCTGCATTCCCGCTAAGGGGTAGACCTGTTGTCCGCCTGCATTCCCGATTAAGGGGTAGACCTGGTGTCCGCCGGCATTCCCGGCTCAAGGGGTAGACCTGTTGTCCGCCTGCATTCCCGATTAAGGGGTAGACCTGGTGTCCGCCGGCATTCCCGCTTAAGGGGTAGACCTGTTGTCAGCCTGCATTCCCGATTCAAGGGTAGACCTGTTGTCCGCCTGCATTCCCGTCAAGGGGTAGACCTGGTTGTCCGCCGGCATTCCCGCTTAAGGGTAGACCTGTTGTCCGCCTGCATTCCCGCTTAAGGGGGTAGACCTGTTGTCCGCCTGCATTCCCGCTTAAGGGGTAGACCTGGTGTCCGCCTGCATTCCCGATTAAGGGGTAGACCTGGTGTCCGCCGGCATTCCAGCTTAAGGGTAGACCTGTTGTCCGCCCGCATTCCCGATTAAGGGGTAGACCTGGTGTCCGCCGGCATTCCCGCTTAAGGGGTAGACCTGGTGTCCGCCTGCATTCCCGATTAAGGGGTAGACCTGTTGTCCGCCGGCATTCCCGCTTAAGGGGTAGACCTGTTGTCCGCCGGCATTCCCGCTTAAGGGGTAGACCTGGTGTCCGCCGGCATTCCCGATTAAGGGGTAGACCTGGTGTCCGCCGGCATTCCCGCTTAAGGGGTAGACCTGTTGTCCGCCTGCATTACCGATTAAGGGGTAGACCTGGTGTCCGCCTGCATTCCCGCTTAAGGGTAGACCTGTTGTCCGCCGGCATTCCCGCTTAAGGGGTAGACCTGTTGTCCGCCTGCATTCCCGATTAAGGGGTAGACCTGTTGTCCGCCCGGCATTCCCGCTTAAGGGGTAGACCTGTTGTCCGCCTGCATTCCCGATTAAGGGGTAGACCTGGTGTCCGCCGGCATTCCCGCTTAAGGGGTAGACCTGTTGTCCGCCTGCATTCCCGATTAAGGGGTAGACCTGGTGTCCGCCTGCATTCCCGATTAAGGGGTAGACCTGGTGTCCGCCGGCATTCCCGCTTAAGGGGTAGACCTGTTGTCCGCCTGCATTCCCGCTTAAGGGGTAGACCTGGTGTCCGCCTGCATTCCCGCTTAAGGGGTAGACCTGGTGTCCGCCGGCATTCCCGCTTAAGGGGTAGACCTGGTGTCCGCCTGCATTCCCGCTTAAGGGGTAGACCTGTTGTCCGCCTGCATTCCCGCTTAAGGGTAGACCTGGTGTCCGCCGGCTTTCCCGCTTAAGGGGTAGACCTGGTGTCCGCCTGCATTACCGATTAAGGGGTAGACCTGTTGTCCGCCTGCATTCCCGCTTAAGGGGTAGACCTGTTGACCGCCTGCATTCCCGATTAAGGGGTAGACCTGGTGTCCGCCGGCATTCCCGCTTAAGGGGTAGACCTGTTGTCCGCCTGCATTCCCGATTAAGGGGTAGACCTGGTGTCCGCCTGCATTCCCGATTAAGGGGTAGACCTGGTGTCCGCCTGCATTCCCGATTAAGGGGTAGACCTGTTGTCCGCCCGTATTCCCGATTAAGGGGTAGACCTGTTGTCCGCCTGCATTCCCGATTAAGGGGTAGACCTGTTGTCCGCCTGCATTCCCGATTAAGGGGTAGACCTGGTGTCCGCCGGCATTCCCGCTTAAGGGGTAGACCTGTTGTCTGCCTGCATTCCCGATTAAGGGGTAGACCTGGTGTCCGCCTGCATTCCCGATTAAGGGGTAGACCTGTTGTCCGCCTGCATTCCCGATTAAGGGGTAGACCTGGTGTCCGCCGGCATTCCCGCTTAAGGGGTAGACCTGTTGTCTGCCTGCATTCCCGCTTAAGGGGTAGACCTGGTGTCCGCCTGCATTCCCGATTAAGGGGTAGACCTGGTGTCCGCCGGCATTCCCGCTTAAGGGGTAGACCTGTTGTCCGCCCGTATTCCCCGATTAAGGGGTAGACCTGTTGTCCGCCTGCATTCCCGATTAAGGGGTAGACCTGTTGTCCGCCTGCATTCCCGCTTAAGGGGTAGACCTGGTGTCCGCCTGCATTCCCGCTTAAGGGGTAGACCTGGTGTCCGCCGGCATTCCCGCTTAAGGGGTAGACCTGTTGTCCGCCTGCATTCCCGGCTAAGGGGTAGACCTGGTGTCCGCCGGCATTCCCGCTTAAGGGGTAGACCTGTTGTCCGCCTGCATTACCGATTAAGGGGTAGACCTGTTGTCCGCCGGCATTCCCGCTTAAGGGGTAGACCTGTTGTCCGCCCGTATTCCCGATTAGGGGGTAGACCTGTTGTCCGCCTGCATTCCCGATGAAGGGGTAGACCTGGTGTCCGCCTGCATTCCCGATTAAGGGGTAGACCTGTTGTCCGCCGGCATTCCCGCTAAAGGGGTAGACCTGTTGTCCGCGTGCATTCTTGATTAAGGGGTAGACCTGGTGTCCGCCTGCATTCCCGATTAAGGGTAGACCTGGTGTCCGCCGGCATTCCCGATTAAGGGGTAGACCTGGTGTCCGCCGGCATTCCCGCTTAAGGGGTAGACCTGTTGTCCGCCGGCATTCCCGCTTAAGGGGTAGACCTGGTGTCCGCCTGCATTCCCGCTTAAGGGGTAGACCTGGTGTCCGCCTGCATTCCCGATTAAGGGGTAGACCTGGTGTCCGCCGGCATTCCCGCTGAAGGGGTAGACCTGTTGTCCGCCCGCATTCCCGCTTAAGGGGTAGACCTGTTGTCCGCCTGCATTCCCGATTAAGGGGTAGACCTGTTGTCCGCCTGCATTCCCGATTAAGGGGTAGACCTGGTGTCCGCCGGCATTCCCGCTTAAGGGGTAGACCTGTTGTCCGCCTGCATTCCCGATTAAGGGGTAGACCTGGTGTCCGCCGGCATTCCCGCTTAAGGGGTAGACCTGTTGTCCGCCCGTATTCCCGATTAAGGGGTAGACCTGTTGTCCGCCGGCATTCCCGCTTAAGGGGTAGACCTGGTGTCCGCCTGCATTCCCGATTAAGGGGTAGACCTGGTGTCCGCCGGCATTCCCGCTTAAGGGGTAGACCTGTTGTCCGCCTGCATTCCCGCTTAAGGGGTAGACCTGTGGTCCGCCTGCATTCCAGCTAAGGGGTAGACCTGGTGTCCGCCGGCTTTCCCGCTTATGGGGTAGACCTGTTGTCCGCCTGCATTACCGATTAAGGGGTAGACCTGGTGTCCGCCCGGCATTCCCGCTTAAGGGGTAGACCTGTTGTCCGCCCGCATTCCCGATTAAGGGGTAGACCTGTTGTCCGCCGGCATTCCCGCTTAAGGGGTAGACCTGGTGTCCGCCGGCATTCCCGAGAAGGGGTAGACCTGGTGTCCGCCGGCATTCCCGCTGAAGGGGTAGACCTGTTGTCCGCCTGCATTCCCGCTTAAGGGTAGACCTGGTGTCCGCCTGCATTCCCGCTTAAGGGGTAGACCTGGTGTCCGCCGGCATTCCCGCTTAAGGGGTAGACCTGTTGTCCGCCTGCATTCCCGCTTAAGGGGTAGACCTGTTGTCCGCCTGCATTCCCGCAAGGGGTAGACCTGGTGTCCGCCGGCTTTCCAGCTTAAGGGGTAGACCTGGTGTCCGCCTGCATTACCGATTAAGGGGTAGACCTGTTGTCCGCCTGCATTCCAGCTTAAGGGGTAGACCTGTTGACCGCCTGCATTCCCGATTAAGGGGTAGACCTGGTGTCCGCCGGCATTCCAGCAAGGGGTAGACCTGTTGTCCGCCTGCATTCCCGATTAAGGGGTAGACCTGGTGTCCGCCTGCATTCCCGATTAAGGGGTAGACCTGGTGTCCGCCGGCATTCCAGCTAAGGGGTAGACCTGTTGTCCGCCCGTATTCCCGATTAAGGGGTAGACCTGTTGTCCGCCTGCATTCCCGATTAAGGGGTAGACCTGTTGTCCGCCTGCATTCCCGATTAAGGGTAGACCTGGTGTCCGCCGGCATTCCCGCTTAAGGGGTAGACCTGTTGTCTGCCTGCATTCCCGATTAAGGGGTAGACCTGGTGTCCGCCTGCATTCCCGATTAAGGGGTAGACCTGTTGTCCGCCTGCATTCCCGCTTAAGGGGTAGACCTGTTGTCCGCCGGCATTCCCGATTAAGGGGTAGACCTGTTGTCCGCCTACATTCCCGATTAGGGGTAGACCTGGTGTCCGCCTGCATTCCCGATTAAGGGGTAGACCTGGTGTCCGCCGGCATTCCCGCTTAAGGGGTAGACCTGTTGTCCGCCTGCATTCCCGATTAAGGGGTAGACCTGTTGTCCGCCTGCATTCCCGATTAAGGGGTAGACCTGTTGTCCGCCGGCATTCCCGATTAAGGGGTAGACCTGGTGTCCGCCGGCATTCCCGCTTAAGGGGTAGACCTGGTGTCCGCCGGCATTCCCGCTTAAGGGGTAGACCTGTTGTCCGCCTGCATTCCCGCTTAAGGGGTAGACCTGGTGTCCGCCGGCATTCCGCAAGGGGTAGACCTGTTGTCCGCCTGCATTCCCGATTAAGGGGTAGACCTGGTGTCCGCCGGCATTCCCGATTAAGGGGTAGACCTGTTGTCCGCCTGCATTCCCGATTAAGGGGTAGACCTGTTGTCCGCCGGCATTCCCGCTTAAGGGGTAGACCTGGTGTCCGCCTGCATTCCCGCTTAAGGGGTAGACCTGGTGTCGCCCGGCATTCCCGCTTAAGGGGTAGACCTGTTGTCCGCCTGCATTCCCGCTTAAGGGGTAGACCTGGTGTCCGCCCGCATTCCCGAGCAAGGGGTAGACCTGTTGTCCGCCGGCATTCCCGCTTAAGGGGTAGACCTGGTGTCCGCCTGCATTCCCGCTTAAGGGATTAGACCTGTTGTCCGCCTACATTCCCGCTTAAGGGGTAGACCTGGTGTCCGCCGGCATTCCAGCTTAAGGGTAGACCTGTTGTCCGCCTGCATTCCCGATTAAGGGGTGGAGCCTGTTGTCCGCCGGCATTCCCGCTTAAGGGGTAGACCTGTTGTCCGCCTGCATTCCCGATTAAGGGGTAGACCTGTTGTCCGCCTGCATTCCCGATTAAGGGGTAGACCTGGTGTCCGCCTGCATTCCCGATTAAGGGGTAGACCTGGTGTCCGCCTGCATTCCCGCTTAAGGGGTAGACCTGGTGTCCGCCTGCATTCCCGCTTAAGGGGTAGACCTGTTGTCCGCCGGCATTCCCGATTAAGGGGTAGACCTGTTGTCCGCCTGCATTCCCGATTAAGGGGTAGACCTGTTGTCCGCCTGCATTCCCGCTTAAGGGGTAGACCTGTTGTCCGCCTGCATTCCCGCTTAAGGGTAGACCTGGTGTCCGCCTGCATTCCCGATTAAGGGGTAGACCTGGTGTCCGCCGGCATTCCCGCTTAAGGGGTAGACCTGTTGTCCGCCCGCATTCCCGATTAAGGGGTAGACCTGTTGTCCGCCTGCATTCCCGCTGAAGGGGTAGACCTGGTGTCCGCCTGCATTCCCGCTTAAGGGGTAGACCTGTTGTCCGCCGGCATTCCCGCTTAAGGGGTAGACCTGTTGTCCGCCTGCATTCCCGTTAAGGGGTAGACCTGGTGTCGCCTGCATTCCAGCTTAAGGGTAGACCTGGTGTCCGCCGGCATTCCCGCTTAAGGGGTAGACCTGTTGTCCGCCTGCATTCCCGATTAAAGGGTAGACCTGTTGTCCGCCGGCATTCCCGCTTAAGGGGTAGACCTGTTGTCCGCCCGTATTCCCGATTAGGGGTGGACCTGTTGTCCGCCTGCATTCCCGCTTAAGGGGTAGACCTGGTGTCCGCCTGCATTCCCGCTTAAGGGGTAGACCTGTTGTCCGCCGGCATTCCCGCTTAAGGGGTAGACCTGTTGTCCGCCTGCATTCCCGATTAAGGGGTAGACCTGGTGTCCGCCGGCATTCCGGCTAAGGGTAGACCTGTTGTCCGCCTGCATTCCCGATTAAGGGGTAGACCTGTTGTCCGCCGGCATTCCCGCTTAAGGGGTAGACCTGTTGTCCGCCTGCATTCCCGATTAAGGGGTAGACCTGGTGTCCGCCGGCATTCCCGCTTAAGGGTAGACCTGGTGTCCGCCTGCATTCCAGCTTAAGGGGTAGACCTGTTGTCCGCCGGCATTCCCGCTTAAGGGGTAGACCTGGTGTCCGCCTGCATTCCCGATTAAGGGGTAGACCTGTTGTCCGCCTGCATTCCCGATTAAGGGGTAGACCTGTTGTCCGCCTGCATTCCCGATTAAGGGGTAGACCTGGTGTCCGCCGGCATTCCCGCTTAAGGGGTAGACCTGTTGTCCGCCTGCATTCCCGCTTAAGGGGTAGACCTGGTGTCCGCCTGCATTCCCGCTTAAGGGGTAGACCTGGTGTCCGCCTGCATTCCCGATTAAGGGGTAGACCTGTTGTCCGCCGGCATTCCCGCTAAAGGGGTAGACCTGTTGTCCGCCTGCATTCCCGATTAAGGGGTAGACCTGGTTGTCCGCCTGCATTCCCGATTAAGGGGTAGACCTGGTGTCCGCCTGCATTCCCGATCAAGGGGTAGACCTGGTGTCCGCCGGCATTCCCGCTTAAGGGGTAGACCTGGTGTCCGCCGGCATTCCCGAGAAAGGGGTAGACCTGTTGTCCGCCTGCATTCCCGCTTAAGGGGTAGACCTGTTGTCCGCCTGCATTCCGCTTAAGGGGTAGACCTGGTGTCCATGACATTCCCGCTTAAGGGGTAGACCTGTTGTCCGCCCGGCATTCCCGCTTAAGGGTAGACCTGTTGTCCGCCTGCATTCCCGCTTAAGGGTAGACCTGATTGTCGCCTGCCATTCCCGCTTAAGGGGTAGACCTGGTGTCCGCCGGCATTCCCGCTTAAGGGGTAGACCTGTTGTCGCCTGCATTCCGGCAAGAGGTAGACCTGGTGTCCGCCGGCTTTCCCTTAAGGGGTAGACCTGGTGTCCGCCTGCATTACCGATTAAGGGTAGACCTGTTGTCCGCCGGCATTCCCGCTTAAGGGGGTAGACCTGTTGTCCGCCGGCATTCCCGATTAAGGGTAGACCTGTTGTCCGCCTGCATTCCCGCTTAAGGGGGGTAGACCTGTTGTCCGCCTGCATTCCCGATTAAAGGGTAGACCTGTTGTCCGCCGGCATTCCCGCTAAAGGGGTAGACCTGTTGTCCGCCTGCATTCCCGATTAAGGGGTAGACCTGGTGTCCGCCGGCTTTCCCGCTTAAGGGGTAGACCTGTTGTCCGCCGGCATTCCCGATTAAGGGGTAGACCTGTTGTCCGCCGGCATTCCCGCTTAAGGGGTAGACCTGTTGTCCGCCTGCATTCCCGATTAAGGGGTAGACCTGTTGTCCGCCGGCATTCCCGATTAAGGGGTAGACCTGGTGTCCGCCGGCATTCCCGCTAAGGGGTAGACCTGTTGTCCGCCTGCATTCCCCGATTAAGGGGTAGACCTGGTGTCCGCCGGCATTCCCGCAAGGGGTAGACCTGTTGTCCGCCGGCATTCCCGCTTAAGGGGTAGACCTGTTGTCCGCCTGCATTCCCGCATTAAGAGGTAGACCTGGTGTCCGCCGGCATTCCCGCTTAAGGGGTAGACCTGTTGTCCGCCTGTATTCCCGATTAAGGGGTAGACCTGTTGTCCGCCTGCATTCCCGATTAAGGGGTAGACCTGTTGTCCGCCTGCATTCCCGATTAAAGGGGTGAGACCTGTTGTCCGCCGGCATTCCCGCTTAAGGGGTAGACCTGTTGTCCGCCTGCATTCCCGATTAAGGGGTAGACCTGGTGTCCGCCTGCATTCCCGATTAAAGGGTAGACCTGGTGTCCGCCGGCATTCCCGATTAAGGGGTAGACCTGTTGTCCGCCTGCATTCCCGCTTAAGGGGTAGACCTGGTGTCACGCCGGCATTCCCGATTAAGGGGTAGACCTGTTGTCCGCCTGCATTCCGCTTAGAGGGTAGACCTGTTGTCCGCCTGCATTCCCGCTTAAGGGGTAGACCTGGTGTCCGCCGGCATTCCCGCTTAAGGGGGTAGACCTGGTGTCTGCATCCCGATTAAGTACTTCCCGCATTCGCAAGGGGCTAGACCTGTTGTCCGCCTGCATTCCCGATTAAGGGGTAGACCTGTTGTCCGCCTGGCATTCCCGATTAAGGGGTAGACCTGGTGTCCGCCGGCATTCCCGCTTAAGGGGGTAGACCTGTTGTCCGCCTGCATTCCCGCTTAAGGGGTGAGACCTGTTGTCCGCCTGCATTCCCGCTTAAGGGGTAGACCTGGTGTCCGCCGGCATTCCGCTTAAGGAGGTAGACCTGGTTGTCCGCCGGCATTCCCGATTAAGGGGTAGACCTGTTGTCCGCCTGCATTCCCGCTTAAGGGGGTAGACCTGTTGTCCGCCTGCATTCCCGATTAAGGGGTAGACCTGTTGTCCGCCTGCATTCCCGCTTAAGGGGTAGACCTGGTGTCCGCCTGCATTCCCGCTTAAGGGGTAGACCTGGTGTCCGCCGGCATTCCCGCTTAAGGGGTAGACCTGTTGTCACCTGCATTCCCGATTGAGGGGTAGACCTGGTGTCCGCCTAGCATTCCCGATTAAGGGGTAGACCTGGTGTCCGCCGGCATTCCAGCTTAAGGGGTAGACCTGTTGTCACGCCTGCATTCCCGATTAAGGGGTAGACCTGTTGTCGCCTGGCATTCCGCTTAAGGGGTAGACCTGAGTGTCCGCCTGCATTCCCGATTGAGAGGTGAGACCTGTTGTCCGCCGGCATTTCCGATTAAGGGGGGTAGACCTGTGTGTCCGCCGGCATTCCGGCGAAGGGGTAGACCTGTTGTCCGCCTGCATTCCCGATTAAGGGGTAGACCTGGTGTCGCCGGCATTCCGCTTAAAGGGGTAGACCTGTTGTCCGCCTGCATTCCCGCTTAAGGGGTGAGACCTGTTGTCACTGCCACTTCCCCATTAGGGGTAGACCATGGTGATCACCCGGCATTCCCGGCAAGGGAATAGACCTGTTGTCGCCGGCATTCCCGATTAAGGGGTAGACCTGTTGTCCGCCTGCATTCCGATTAAGGGGTAGACCTGGTGTCCGCCTGCATTCCCGATTAAGGGTAGACCTGGTGTCCGCCCGGCATTCCCGCTTAAGGGGTAGACCTGTTGATCCGCCTGCATTCCGCTTGAGGGGTAGACCTGTTGTCCGCCTGCATTCCCGATTAAGGGGTAGACCTGGTGTCCGCCGGCATTCCCGCTCAAGGGTGAGACCTGTTGTCCGCCTGCATTCCGATTAAGGGGTAGACCTGGTGTCCGCCGGCATTCCGCTTAAGGGGTGAGACCTGTTGTCCGCCTGCATTCCCGCATGAGGGGTAGACCTGTTGTCCGCCTGCATTCCCGGTTAAGGGGGTAGACCTGGTGTCGCCTAGCATTCCCGATTAAGGGGTGAGACCTGTTGTCCGCCGGCATTCCAGCTTAAGGGGTAGACCTGTTGTCCGCCCTGCATTCCCGACTTAAGGGGTAGACCTGTTGTCCGCCTGCATTCCCGATTAAGGGGTAGACCTGTTGTCCGCCTGCATTCCCGATTAAGGGGGTGAGACCTGGTGTCCGCCGGCATTCCCGCTTAAGGGGGTAGACCTGGTGTCGCTGGCATTCCCGCTTAAGGGGTAGACCTGTTGTCGCCTGCATTCCCGCTTAGAGGGTAGACCTGTTGTCCGCCTGCATTCCCGCTTAAGGGGTAGACCTGGTGTCCGCCTGCATTCCCGATTAAGGGGTAGACCTGTTGTCCGCCTGCATTCCCGATTAAGGGTAGACCTGGTGTCCGCCCGCATTCCGATTAGGGTAGACCTGTTGTCGCCTGCATTCCCGATTAAGGGGTAGACCTGGTGTCCGCCGGCATTCTCGCTTAAGGGGTGAGACCTGGTGTCCGCCCGGCATTCCCGAGCAAGGGGTAGACCTGTTGTCGCCTGCATTCCCGATTAAGGGGGTAGACCTGGTGTCGCCGGCATTCCCGTTAAAGGGTAGACCTGTTGTCCGCCAGCATTCCCGATTAAGGGGTAGACCTGTGTGTCCGCCTGCATTCCGGTCAAGGGGTAGACCTGTTGTCGCCGGCATTCCGGCTTAAGGGGTAGACCTGTTGTCCGCCGCATTCCCGATTAAGGGGTAGACCTGTTGTCCGCCTGCATTCCCGCTTAAGGGGTAGACCTGGTGTCCGCCTGCATTCCCGCTTAAGGGGTAGACCTGTTGTCCGCCGGCATTCCGATAAGGGGTAGACCTGTTGTCCATACCATTCCCGATTAAGGGGTAGACCTGGTGTCCGCCGGCATTCCCGATTAAGGGGTAGACCTGGTGTCCGCCGGCATTCCGCTTAAGAGGTAGACCTGTTGTCCGCCTGCATTCCGATTAAGGGTAGACCTGTTGTCGCCTGGCATTCCGGCTAAGGGTGGGCCTGTTGTCGCCTGCATTCCCGATTAAGGGGTAGACCTGTTGTCCGCCTGCATTCCCGATTAAGGGGTGGAGCCTGGTGTCCGCCGGCATTCCGGCTTAAGGGGTAGACCTGATTGTCCGCCTGCATTCCCGATTAAGGGGTAGACCTGGTGATCCGCCGGCATTCCGGTCAAGGGGTAAGACCTGTTGTCCGCCTGCATTCCCGCTTAAGGGGTGGAGCCTGTTGTCGCCTGCATTCCCGATTAAGGGGTAGACCTGGTGTCGCCCGGCATTCGCTTAAGGGGTGGACCTGGTGTCCGCCTGCATTCCCGATTAAGAGGGTAGACCTGTTGTCCAGCCTGCATTCCCGATTAAGGGGTAGACCTGGTGTCCGCCTGCATTCCCGATTAAGGAGGTAGACCTGTTGTCCGCCGGCATTCCCGCTTAAGGGTAGACCTGTTGTCGCTGGCATTCCCGATTAAGGAGGTAGACCTGTTGTCCGCCTGCATTCCCGATTAAGGGGGTAGACCTGGTGTCCGCCGGCATTCCCGATCAAGGGGTAGACCTGTTGTCGCCCGGCATTCCGGCAAGAAATTGGGGCCTGGTATCGCCGGCATTCCTGAAGGGTAGACCTGTTGTCCGTGCATTCGCGGCAAGGGGTAGACCTGTTGTCCGCCTGCATTCCGATTAAGGGGTAGACCTGTTGTCCATGCCAGCATTCCCGGTCAAGGGGTGGACCTGTTGTCCGCCTGCATTCCCCGATTAAGGGGTAGACCTGGTGTCCGCCGGCATTCCGGCTGAAGGGGTAGACCTGTTGTCCGCCTGCATTCCCGATTAAGGGGTAGACCTGGTGTCGCCCGCATTCCCGACTTAAGGGTAGACCTGTTGTCCGCCCGCATTCCCGATTAAGGGGTAGAGCCTGTTGTCCGCCTGCATTCCCGATTAAGGGGTAGACCTGTTGTCCGCCTGCATTCCCGCTTAAGGGGTGAGACCTGGTGTCCGCCGGCATTCCGATTAAGGGGTAGACCTGGTGTCCGCCGGCATTCCGCTTGAGGGGTAGACCTGGTGTCCGCCTGCATTCCCGATTAAGGGGTAGACCTGTTGTCCGCCTGCATTCCCGCTTAAGGGGGTAGACCTGGTGTCCGCCTGCATTCCGGCAAGGGGTAGAGCCTGTTGTCCGCCCGGCATTCCCGGCAAGGGTAGACCTGGTGTCCGCCTGCATTCCCGATTAAGGGGTAGACCTGGTGTCCGCCTGGCATTCCCGATTAAGGGGTAGACCTGGTGTCCGCCTGCATTCCCGATTAAGGGGTAGACCTGGTGTCCGCCCGCATTCCCGATTAAGGGGTAGACCTGGTGTCCGCCTGCATTCCCGATTAAGGGGTAGACCTGGTGTCCGCCGGCATTCCGCTTAAGGGTAGACCTGGTGTCCGCCGGCATTCCGGCTAAGGGAGTAGACCTGATTGTCCGCCGTGCATTCCGCTTAAGGGGTAGACCTGTTGTCCGCCCGCATTCCCGCTTAAGGGGTAGACCTGGTGTCCGCCGGCATTCCCGCTAAGGGGTAGACCTGGTGTCGCCTGCATTCCCGATTAAGGGGTAGACCTGGTGTCCGCCAGCATTCCCGCTTAAGGGGTAGACCTGGTGTCCGCACGCTATTCCCGGCAGAGGGGTAGACCTGTTGATCGCCCGCATTCCCGCTTAAGGGGGTAGACCTGTTGTCCGCCTGCATTCCCGATTAAGGGGGTAGACCTGGTTGTCCGCCGGCATTTCCGGCATAGGGGTAGGCCTGTTGATCCGCCTGCATTCCCGATAGGGGGTAGACCTGTTGTCCGCCTGCATTTCCCGATTAAGGGGTAGACCTGTTGTCCGCCTGCATTCCCGATTAAGGGGTAGACCTGGTGTCCGCCTGGCATTCCAGCTAAAGGGGTAGACCTGTTGTCCGCCTGCATTCTCGATTAAGGGGTAGACCTGGTGTCCGCCCGGCATTCCCGCTTAAGAGGTAGAGCCTGGTGTCCGCCTGCATTCCGGCTTAAGGGGTAGACCTGTTGTCCGCCTGCATTCCCGCTTAAGGGGTAGACCTGGTGTCCGCCGGCATTCCCGCTTAAGGGAGTAGACCTGGTGTCCGCCTGGCATTCCCGCTTAAGGGGTAGACCTGTTGTCCGCCGGCATTCCCGCTTAAGGGGTAGACCTGTTGTCCGCCTGCATTCCCGATTAAAGGGGTAGACCTGGTGTCGCCTGCATTCCCGATTAAGGGGTAGACCTGGTGTCCGCCGGCATTCCCGCTTAAGGGGTAGACCTGGTGTCCGCCCGTATTCCCGATTAAGGGGTAGACCTGTTGTCCGCCTGCATTCCCGCTTAAGGGGTAGACCTGGTGTCCGCCTGCATTCCCGGCTAAGGGGTAGACCTGGTGTCCGCCGGCATCCCGCTTAAGGGGTAGACCTGTTGTCCGCCTGCATTCCCGTTAAGGGGTAGACCTGGTGTCCGCCTGCATTCCCGCTTAAGGGTAGACCTGGTGTCCGCCGGCATTTCCGCTTAAGGGATAGACCTGTTGTCCGCCTGCATTTCCGATTAAGGGGTAGACCTGGTGTCCGCCCGGCATTCCCGCTTAAGGGGTAGACCTGGTGTCCGCCCGCATTCCCGATTAAGGGGTAGACCTGTTGTCCGCCGGCATTCCCGATTAAGGGGTAGACCTGGTGTCCGCCTGCATTCCCGATTAAGGGGTAGACCTGTTGTCCGCCGGCATTCCCGCTAAGGGGTAGACCTGTTGTCCGCCTGCATTCTCGATTAAGAGGGTAGACCTGGTGTCCGCCTGCATTCCCGATTAAGGGGTAGACCTGGTGTCGCCGGCATTCCCGCTTAAGGGGTAGACCTGTTGTCCGCCTGCATTCCGATTAAGGGTAGACCTGTTGTCCGCCTGGCATTCCCGATTGAAGGGTAGACCTGGTGTCCGCCTGCATTCCCGCTTAAGGGAGTAGACCTGTTGTCCGCCTGCATTCCCGATTAAGGGGTAGACCTGGTGTCCGCCGGCATTCCCGCTTAAGGGGTAGACCTGTTGTCCGCCTGCATTCCCGCTTAAGGGGTAGACCTGTTGTCCGCCGGCATTCCGATTAAGGGGTAGACCTGTTGTCCGCCTGCATTCCCGCTTAGGGGTAGACCTGGTGTCCGCCGGCATTCCCGATTAAGGGGTAGACCTGTTGTCCGCCTGCATTCCAGCTTAAGGGGTAGACCTGTTGTCCGCCGGCATTCCCGATTAAGGGGTAGACCTGTTGTCCGCCTGCATTCCCGATTAAGGGGTAGACCTGGTGTCCGCCGGTATTCCCGTTAAAGGGGTAGACCTGTTGTCCGCCTGCATTCCCGATTAAGGGGTAGACCTGGTGTCCGCCGGCATTCCGGCTTAAGGGGTAGACCTGTTGTCCGCCCGCATTCCCGATTAAGGGGTAGACCTGTTGTCCGCCTGCATTCCCGCTTAAGGGGTAGACCTGGTTGTCCGCCTGCATTCCCGCTTAAGGGGTAGACCTGTTGTCCGCCTGCATTCCCGATTAAGGGGTAGACCTGGTGTCCGCCGGCATTCCCGCTTAAGGGGTAGACCTGTTGTCCGCCTGCATTCCCGCTTAAGGGGTAGACCTGTTGTCGCCTGCATTCCCGATTAAGGGGTAGACCTGGTGTCCGCCGGCATTCCCGCTTAAGGGGTAGACCTGGTGTCCGCCTGCATTCCCGATTAAGGGGTAGACCTGTTGTCCGCCTGCATTCCCGATTAAGGGGTAGACCTGGTGTCGCCTGCATTCCGGCTAAGGGGTAGACCTGTTGTCCGCCTGCATTCCCGATTAAGGGGTAGACCTGGTGTCCGCCTGCATTCCCGATTAAGGGGTAGACCTGGTGTCCGCCTGCATTCCCGCTTAAGGGGTAGACCTGGTGTCCGCCTGCATTCCGGCTTAGGGGTAGACCTGTTGTCCGCCGGCATTCCCGCTTAAGGGGTAGACCTGTTGTCACCTGCATTCCCGATTAAGGGGTAGACCTGGTGTCCGCCGGCTTTCCGGCAAGGGGTAGACCTGTTGTCCGCCTGCATTCCCGATTAAGGGGTAGACCTGTTGTCCGCCGGCATTCCCGCTTAAGGGGTAGACCTGTTGTCCGCCTGCATTCCCGATTAAGGGGTAGACCTGGTGTCCGCCGGCATTCCCGCTAAGGGGTAGACCTGTTGTCCGCCGGCATTCCCGATCAAGGGGTAGACCTGTTGTCCGCCGGCATTCCCGCTTAAGGGGTAGACCTGTTGTCCGCCTGCATTCCCGATTAAGGGGTAGACCTGGTGTCCGCCGGCTTTCCCGCTTAAGGGGTAGACCTGTTGTCCGCCTGCATTCCCGATTAAGGGGTAGACCTGTTGTCCGCCGGCATTCCCGCTAAGGGGTAGACCTGTTGTCCGCCGGCATTCCCCGATTAGGGGTAGACCTGTTGTCCGCCTGCATTCCCGATTAAGGGGTAGACCTGGTGTCCGCCTGGCATTCCCGCTTAAGGGGTAGACCTGTTGTCCGCCTGCATTCCCGATTAAGGGGTAGACCTGTTGTCCGCCTGGCATTCCCGCTTAAGGGGTAGACCTGGTGTCCGCCGGCATTCCCGATTAAGGGGTAGACCTGGTGTCCGCCTGCATTCCCCGATTAAGGGGTAGACCTGGTGTCCGCCGGCATTCCCGCTTAAGGGGTAGACCTGTGTGTCCGCCGGCATTCCCGACAAGGGGTAGACCTGGTGTCCGCCTGCATTCCCGATTAAGGGGTAGACCTGGTGTCCGCCTGCATTCCCGATTAAAGGGGTAGACCTGTTGTCCGCCGGCATTCCCGCTAAGGGGTAGACCTGTTGTCCGCCGGCATTCCCGACTTAAGGGGTAGACCTGTTGTCCGCCTGCATTCCCGATTAAGGGGTAGACCTGTTGTCCGCCTGCATTCCCGATTAAGGGGTAGACCTGGTGTCGCCGGCATTCCAGCAGGGGTAGACCTGTTGTCCGCCGGCATTCCCGATTAAGGGGTGAGACCTGTTGTCCGCCTGCATTCCCGATTAAAGGGGTAGAGCCTGTTGTCCGCCTGCATTCCCGCTAAAGGGGTAGACCTGGTGTCCGCCTGCATTCCGCAAGGGGTAGACCTGTTGTCCGCCGGCATTCCCGATTAAGGGGTAGACCTGTGTGTCCGCCGGCATTCCCGCTTAAGGGGTAGACCTGTTGTCCGCCCGGCATTCCCGCTTAAGGGGTAGACCTGTTGTCCGCCTGCATTCCCGATTAAGGGGTAGACCTGGTGTCCGCCTGCATTCCCGCTTAAGGGGTAGACCTGTTGTCCGCCTGCATTCCCGCTTAAGGGGTAGACCTGGTGTCCGCCTGGCATTCCCGCTTAAGGGGTAGACCTGGTGTCCGCCGGCATTCCCGATTAAAGGGGTAGACCTGGTGTCCACCGGCATTCCCAGCTTAAGGGTTGTAGACCTGTTGTCCGCCTGCATTCCGATGCAAGGGGTAGACCTGTTGATCACGCCTGCATTCCCGCTTAAGGGGGTGAGACCTGGTGTCAGCCGCGCATTCCCGATTGAAGGGAGTAGACCTGTGTGTCGCGCCGGCATTCCCGATGAAGGGGGTAGACTAGCCTGGTGTCCGCCGGCATTCCCGCTTAAGGGGGTAGACCTGTTGTCCGCATTTGCATTCCCGATTAAGGGGTAGACCTGTGTCCGCCCTGCATTCCCGGTTAGAGGGTAGACCTGGTTGTCCGTTAGCCATTGTCCCCGATTAAAAGTGAGCCTGTTGTCCGCCCTGCATTCCCGTTAAGGGTGTAGCCTGGTGTCGCGCTGCATTCCGCTTAGGGGGCTAGACCTGGTGTCCGCCTGCATTCCCGATTGAAGGGGTGAGACCTGTTGTCCGCCGGCATTCCCAGCAAGGGGTAGACCTGTTGTCCGCCTGCATTTCCCAGATTAAGGGGTAGACCTGATTGTCCGCCTGCATTCCGCAGTAGGGGTGGACCTGGTGATCGCCGGCTTCCCCTTAGGGGGTAGACCTATTGATCCGCCATTCAAGGGAGGGGTAGACCTGGTGTCCGCCGGCATTTTATCCGCTTAAAGGTGAACCTGTGTCTTACACGAGTATCGCCGACATTTCCCGATGCAGGGGTGAGCCCCGGTTGTCGCCTGCAAATTTCCGCGATTAAGAGAGGGGTAGAGCCTGGTGTCCGCCACCATTTTTGCGATTAAGAATTTAGACCTGCTATCCCCGCCGACATTTGTGTGCCCGCTAAAGGTAGACCTGTTATCACTTCTGCCTGCACTGCATTCTTGATTCGTTAAGAGTGACCCTCTGTGGTGTCATGCATTCCGATTAAAGGGAGGTAGACCTGGTGTCCGCCGCGTTTCAGCAAGGAGCCTTGCTGACCTGTTGTCGCCGGCGGCATTCCCGGCAAGGGAGGTTAAGGCCTGGCTGTGTGAAATATCACCCCGTTTCCCGAAAGGTGAGGCCCTGTGGTGTCAGCACACATACCCGCATTTTCCGCTTAAGGGAGATTGACAGTGTCTTGAAGAAAGCATTTCGATCAAGGGGTGATGTTTGCAGGCCTGAGTGTCCTTGGCATTGGCAAGGAGAGGTGAGCCACCAGTGTCATGGCATTTTGTTTGCATTCTGAAGAGAGAAGGGAGGGAGGTACCTGAACCTGTTGTCATGCCTCTGCCTGCATTTTCCACTTGAAGGAGAGTACAGACCTATCATTGTCACCCTTTTCATTTCCAGCAAGGGGGTGACCTGATGTCCATAGCCGTGCGGCTTTCTCCAGTAGCAAAGTGACCTGTTATCTTCCAGGAAGGCATTTCCGCTTAAGGGGAGAGAGGGAGGGAAGGAGAGGTACTTTGTTAGACCTGGTATAGCGTGAGGCGCATTGTTCAGTGGGGTGACACAGTATGTAGAATTTCCCGCCAAGGGAGGGGTGGAAGCCTGTTGTCGCCCGTATTGGTAGTATTTCAATTGGGGAGTGAACCTGTTGTCCGCCACCGCATTTTGGTCAAGAAATTGTATATCAATCACCGCCTCATTTTTTATCAGCAAAGGGATGAGCCCTATGTCCGCCATTTTTGTTTTCTAAGCAAGGTGCAGGCCTGGTGTCCACTTCCGGCGAGATTTCGCCCGGGGTAGACTCATTATCCACCATTTCCAGCAAGGGGGGTGAGCCTGTGTCACTTGTACCTGAAGAGTTTCACCGCCCGGGGGGTGAACTCAGTATCCTTGGCGGCATTCAGCAAGAGTGGGCCTGTTAATCGCCACACTTGCACCTGCACCGTGCCTACGGTAGAGGTGAGGCCTGCTGTCTTATACTGCATTCCCGGTGAGGTGGCCACAGTGCGCCCAACAGCTGGCCGCATTTTCAGCAAGAGTGAGGCCTATTGTCACCTGCATTTTCGGTGGGGGTGAGCCTGTTGTCCGCCTGCCCAGTTTCAATTAAAGGGAGTGAACCTACCCAGTAATCATAGGCATTTCCACTTGGGAGATTAGACCTGTTATCGCCCAGTATCACGATTAAGGGGTAGACCTGTGTCTACTTTTCCACGTTTCGCAAGGGGGTGAGCCTAATATCACCATTTCAGCGAGGGGTGATTACAGTAATCGCCAGCATGTTCCCTTAAGGGTGACCTGTCATACACGTTTTCCACTTAAGAGTATGAGCCTTGTCCGCCGCACATTTTCCGCAGGGGGCTGGCGAGCCACTGTTGTTGTCCGCCACGGCTTTTTCCTTAAGGGGGTGACCATATTGTCCCGCCTGCACCATTACCGTTAAAGGTTACCCCTGTTGTCTCCAGCATTGTCTTACCACCCGCCAGAAATTTAGACCTGTTGTCATATGAATGCTGATTGAAGTGGGCCTATTATACTTTGCATTTCCCTTAAGGGGTAGACCTGTTGTCCGCCTGTTGCCCCTTGATAAAGGGAGAGATTTAGAGACCATAAAATGATGATATCTCCCGCATTCCCTTAAAGGTAGACCTGTATTTATTATTTGCACCATTTTCAGAGTCAGGTAGACCTGGTGTCCGCCGGCGAAACCCTTGAGAGGTGAGCCTATTTCATACCTGCCTACATTTCTGGTAAGGGTGACCTATTGTCCTCCCGGCATTTCACTTAGGAGAGTAGAGTATTGTCCACCTTACCATTCCATTAAAGGGGTAGACCTGTTGTCACCTGCTCTTTCAGTCAAAGGGTGAGGCCCTGATATCATGGCGTTTTCGTAAGGGGTATGAGCCTGTTGTCCGCCTGCGACACGGTGAGAGGGGTAGACCTGGTGTCCGCCGCTTTGTTTTCCGCAAGGGAGTAGACCTGTTGTCCGCCTGCATTTCCGGGAGAGAGGTGAGGCCTGGTAATCGCCTGGCTTTGCTTTTCAGCAAGGGAGGTAGACCTGTTGTCCGCCTGCATCTACGGTGAGAGAGGGGAGTTGAGCCTGGTGTCGCCAGCATTCAGCAAGGAGTAGACCTGTTTCCACCATACATTTTGTTGGTAAGGGGTAGACCTGTTGTCCGCCTACGATTAAGGGGTGAATATGGTGTCTGCCAAGGATTTTGCTCTTTACCGCTTAAGGGAGTGGAGAAGTACCATTGTCCGCCTTACATTCCGCAAGGGAGGTATAGACCTATTATCGCCCTGTGCGGCCTGCTCTTCCGCCAGGGGGCTTTGACCATAGTGTCACCCGCGTTCCAGTCTAAAGGGGTGACCTGGTGTCCGCCGGCACAGCAGAAGAGACATTACCACTTGGGGTGGGCCTCTGTTGTCATACAGCAGTAATGGCGTATTTCCACGATTAAGAGGTAGGCCTGTCACTTTGCATTCCCGGCAGAGAAATTAGGCCTGTTGTCCATGGCATTTTCCATAGGGGTGAACTGGTGTCGCCTGCAAATTTCTTTTTCCACTTAAGGGGTGAGGCCTGATCCTTAGGCGTTTCCCTTAAAGAAGAGGGGGGTAGACTGGTGTCACCGCGTGCGGTGCAAAGGGGTAGACCTGGTGTCCGCACCATTCCCGATTAAAGAGTTTAGACCTGGTGTCCGCCGGCATTCGGCAAAGGTGGACCTGTTGTCGCATGTTCCCACGTTAAAGAAATTTAGACCTATTTGTCACTTTTGCATTCAGTCAAAAAGAGGTGAACCTAGTGTCTTACCATTCCACTTGAAATTTTGTTGAGTATTCCTAGTGTCCTTAGCATTCGCCCAAAGAGTGAACCTAGTCGCCTGCCACTTGCGTTTTCTTTGGTGGGGGTGAGCCTGGTGTCGCCTGCACGTTGATTCCAGGGAATTTTGTTACTGTTGATGTTCGAGCCACCAGTATCGCGCAACGGCGTTTCCAGCAAAGGGGGGTGACCACCAATGTCCGCCGGCATTCCCGGTGGGGGGTGACTATAATGATGTATCCGCCTGGGAGAAACACAGTAAGGAGAGTTGGAGCCAGTATGTTTTCCCTTAAAAGAGGTAGGCCTGTCACTTGCATGTTTGCATTTTGTTAAGAGAATTATGACCTGTGTCTTCTTTGCAGTATTTTTCACTTGAGGGGTAGACCTGAAATATCACTTAACCTGTACCACGCAAGAAGAGGTGACACCAGTATCATAGCATTTTTACTTGGGTGGGCCTACCTGTTGTCCGCCTGCATTCCCGATTAAGGGTGGGCCTGTGTCCGCCTTTGTTTCTGCATTCCCTTAAGGGTAGACCTAGTGTCTCGACCGCAGAAATTGATATATTATCTGCTTACCAGAAGACCCCATTAAAAGTGACATTATTATCCACTTGCAGCGTTTCCACGATTAAGGGGTGATTCTGGTGTCCGCCGGCATTCCCTTAAGGGGGGGTAGACCGTGTCCGCCGGCGTATTGTGATGTTCGATTAGAGGGTGGCCTATTTATCCGCCTGCATTTGCCAAGGGGTGGGCCTGTTGTCACCCGCTTGCATTTTGATTAAAGGGGTAGACCTGTTGTCCGCCTCCATTTCCCGCTAAAGGGTAGACCTGTTGTCCTTACCTGCATTCTTGATTAAGGAAATTGAGCCCTGTGTGCCAGAAGGAAAATTTTTATTCCACTTAAAGGGTAGACCTGTTGTCGCACCACACATTTTTCCCTTAAGGGGGTAGACCTGTTGTCCGCCTGCATTTGCCGATTAAAGGGGTAGGCCACCAGTAGTGACCGCCAAACTTTCCGCTTACAGAATGGGCTGACCTTGTAATCTACTTGAATTTTTCGCAAAGGGGAATTGTAGACCTGTGTATTGTCCGCCTGCATTCCCGATTGGGGAGGTGAGCCTGTCATACTGGAGGAAATTTCCCACCGATTAAGGGGTGACCTGGTGTCCGCCAGCATTTCGGTAAGGGGTAGACCTGTTGTCCGCCCGCATTCCCAGCTTAAGAGGTGAGACCTGTTGTCCGCCTGCATTCCCGCTTAAGGGGGTGAGCCTGGTGTCCGCCACGGCTTTCCCGCATTAAAGGGGTAGACCTGTTGTCATCACCAGTGTTCCCGATTAAGGGGGTAGACCTGGTGTCCGCCGGCATTCCCGCAAGGGGTAGACCATGTTAGTCCGCCCAGCATTCCCGATTAGGGGTAGACCTGTTGTCCGCCCGGCATTCCCGATTAGGGGGTAGACCTGTGTGTCCGCCTGCATTCCCGATTAAAGGGGTGGACCTGGTGTCCTGTCCGGCATTCCCGCATAGGGGTAGACCTGTTGTCCGCCTGCATTCTCGATTAAGGGGTGTAGACCTGGTGTCCGCCTGCATTCCCGATTAAGGGTTAGACCTGGTGTCCGCCGGCATTCCCGCAAGAGGGGTAGACCTGGTGTCCGCCCTGCATTCCCGATTGAAGGGGTAGACCTGTGTGTCGCCCGGCATTCCGCATTAAAGGGGTAGACCTGTGTGTCCGCCGGCATTCCCGCATAGGGGTAGACCTGTTGTCTGCCTGCATTCCCGATAAAGGGGTAGACCTGGTGTCCGCCTAGCCATTCCCGATTAAGGGGGTAGACCTATTGTCCTGCATTCCCGATTAAGGGAGTGGGCCTGGTGTCCGCCGGCATTCCCTTAGGAAGTGGTAGACCTGGTGTCCGCCTGCATTCCCCGCTAGAAGGGGTGAGACCTGTTGTCCGCCTGCATTCCGGCTTAAAGGGTGTAGACCTGGTGTCCGCCGGCGATTCCGCAAGGGGTAGACCTGTTGTCATCTGCATTCCGATTAGAGGGTAGACCTGTTGTCCGCCCGCATTTTTCCGCTAAGGGGTAGACCTGTTGTCGTCCGCAGATTCCCGATTAAAGGGGTAGACCTGTTGTCCGCCTGCATTCCGATTAAGGGGTGAGACCTGGATGTCCGCCTACGCATTCCCGATTAAGGGGTAGAGCCTGGTGTCCTCGCGGCATCTGCCTTCCGGACGGCAAGATTGTAAAAGCAGACCTGTTGTCCGCCCGGCATTCCCGATCAAGGAGTGAGACCTGTGTGTCCGCCGGCATTCCCGCATAAGGGTAGGACCTGTTGTCCGCCTGCATTCCCGATTAAAGAAAATTGTAGACCTGTGTGTCCGCCGGCATTCCAGCAAGGGGTAGACCTGTTGTCCGCCTGCATTCCCGATTAGAGAGTAGACCTGGTGTCCGCCTGCATTCCCGCTTAAAGGGTAGACCTGTTGTCCGCCTGCATTCCCGATTAAGGAAGTAGACCTGGTGTGCCTGCACTGCATTTTCGCGAGAGGTAGACCTGTTGTCCATGACCATTTTCCCGATTAAGGGGTAGACCTGTTGTCCGCCCTGCATTCCCGATTAAGGGGTAGACCTGGTGTCCGCCTGGCATTCCCGATTAAGGGGTAGACCTGTTGTCCGCCTGCATTTCCCGCTGAAGGGGGTAGACCTGGTGTCCGCGCCTGCATTCTTGGTTAAGGGGGTATGAGACCTGGTGTCCGCCGGCATTCCCGATTAAAGGGTAGACCTGTTGTCGCCTTCGGCAATTCCCGGTCAAGGGGGTGGAGGCTGGTGCTGACGTCGCCTTCGAAGCGGTATTCTTCGCTTAAAGGGTGTAGACCATGGTGTCGCACTGCATTCCCTTGGTCGGGGGGCCGGGCACCGGTATCCGCCACGCGACGGCAATTTTACCGCTTGAGGGAGCAGACCTGTTGTCGCCTGCATTCCCGATGCAAGGGGTAGACCTGGTGTCCGCCTGCATTCCCGATTAAAATTAGACTGGTGTCCGCCGGCATTTTCCCGCTTAAAGTGAAGTATAACCATCCGCCTGCATTGCATTTTCGTGCAAGGAAGGGTAGGCCTAATGTCGCACTACTACCATTCCCGCGCTTACGAGAGGTGACCTGATGTCCTTATGGCTTTTTTTGCCACTTTAAGGGGTAGACCTGTTGTCATATATACCTGCTACCGATTAAGGAAGGAGGTGAACCTGTTGTCACCAGCATTGCCAGGGGTGAACCTGTTATGCCCCATGTTTTGATTAAGAGGCGTGACCTGTTAATCACCTACGCAGCGTGTTTTTTTCCACTTGAGAGGTAGACCTGTTGTCCTACCATTCCAATAAAGAGGTAGACCTGCTGGCCAAATTCACCACAAACATTCCCTTAAAAGTGTTATAGACATTGTCACTGCCATTTTCCAATTAAGAGATGAACACAGTCCGCATACGCTTTACACCGCTAAAGGGTGGAGCCTGATATTGTCCGCCACCTGCATTCTTTTGCGATTAAGGGGTAGTGCCGGGCCTGTTATCCGCGGCGAGGCGGATTTCCGCTTGAGAGAGTGACTGTTGTCTCACCTGCGCACTGCATTTTCGGTAAGAGGTGCAGGCCTGGCAGTAGGTAATCACCGGCATTACTTAAGGGTGACCTGTATTTATCATACACCCCGCATTTTCCCGATTAAAGGGGTAGACCACTGGTGTCTCCGGCATTCGCTTAGAGTGACCTGTAATCCGCCCACCTGCATTCAGGTGAAGAGGTGTGACCTGTTATTGTCCGCCTGCATTTCCTTACATTAGAGGGGGTAGACCTGAGTATCCACCTTAAGCATTTTCCCGCTTAAGGGGTGGTACTGTTATCATAGCACATGTTTTAGTGAGGTAGGCCTCATTGTCCGCCACCACACATTATTAAATTTGACTCCACCGTGTCACGCCTTCCTTGGCATTTTGCCCGGTAAGGGGGTAGACCTGGTGTCCTCCTTCCAGATGCATTGTTCCAGCTAATGGGCAGACCTGGTATTGTCGCACCTGCATTCCCGATTAAGGGGGTAGACCTGGTGTCCGCCGGCAGTTCCCGATTAAGGGGTGGTGCCTGGTGTCCGCCGGCATTCCCGATCAAAGGTAGACCTGGTGTCCGCCCGGCATTCCGGCAAGAGGTGGTAGACCTGTTGTCACTGCAGAAAGAGAAGCATTCCAGCGAGGGGTTTGTAGCCCTGTTGTCCGCCACGCATTCCGGCAAGAGGTAGACCTGTGTCCTCCCGCATTTCCCCGCCAGGGAGTGGAGACCTCAGTTGTACCGCCGGCATTTTCCGCTTGGGGATGACCTCGTATTTATTAATCGCCAGCCCACTGTTGTCGCTCTGGCATTCCCGATTAAGGAGGTGGGCCACGGTGTCGCCTAGCAGAAAGAATTCCCGGCCAGGGAGGTAGACCTGTTGTACCGCCATACCACGTTTCCCGGTTGGGGGTAGACCTGGTGTCGCGGCATTCAGCCAAGTAGACCTGTGTCCTTGTATGGTCCCGATGAGAGGTAGACCTGGTGTCCGCCGGCATTTCCAGCTAAGGGGTAGACCTGTTGTCCGCCTGCATTTCCCGATTAAGGGGTAGACCTGTTGTGTCCGCCTGCATTTTCCGCTTAAAGGGTACTGACCTGTGTCCGCCTCGTATTCCGATTAAGAGGGTAGAGCCTGTTGTCCGCCTGCATTCGATTAAGGGGTAGAGCCTGTGTGTCCGCCGGCATTCCCGGCAAGGGGTAGACCTGTTGTCCGCCTGCATTCCGATTAAGGGTAGACCTGGTGTCCGCCTGCATTCCCGCTTAAGGAGTAGACCTGGTGTCCGCCTGCATTCCCGCTTGAGGGGTGGGCCTGGTGTCCGCCGGCATTCCCGGCTAAGGGGGTAGACCTGGTGTCCGCCGGCATTCCCGGTTAAGGGAGTGGACCTGTTGTCGCCGGCATTCCCGATTAAGGGGTAGACCCGTGTCATGCATTCCGCTTAAGGCATTAGCCCGATTAAGTCTGGACCGTTGTCCCGATTCAAGGGGTAGACCTGGTGTCCGCCGGCATTCCCGCTTAAGGGGTAGAGCCTGGTGTCCGCCTGCATTCCCGCTTAAGGGGTAGACCTGTTGTCGCCTGCCATTCCGGCTAAGGGGTAGACCTGTTGTCCGCCGGCATTCCCGATTCAAGGGGTAGACCTGTTGTCTTATTGTCCTTTTTTTTACGGCATTCCCGATTAGAGAGTAGACCTGTTGTCCGCCTACCTTCCCGATTAAGGGGTAGACCTGGTGTCGCCGGCATTCAGCAAGGGGTAGACCTGTTGTCCGCCTGCATTCCCGTTGAGGGGTAGACCTGGTGTCGCCGCGCATTCTTGCAAGGGGTAGACCTGGTGTCCGCCGGCATTCCCGCTTAAGGGTAGACCTGTTGTCCGCCTGCATTCCCCATTAAGGGGTGAGACCTGGTGTCGTCCGCGGCATTCGCATTCCCGCTAAGGGTAGACCTGTTGTCCGCCCATGCATTCCCCGATTAAGGAGGCTAGACCTGTTGTCCGCCTGCATTCCCGCTTAAAGGGGGTGAGCCACCCAGTGTCGCACACTGCATTCACCCATTAAGAGGTATTCAGATGACCTGTTGTCCGCCAGCCTTAGCCGGCAGTTTCACTAAAGGGTGAGCTATATTATTATCACTTGCTTGCACACCCCCAGAACACTACGATTAAAGAAAAGGGGTACATTGATTATTTGCGCGGGTGAACCACCTTAGTAATCGCCACATTCCGATCGGGGGTGATGAGACCTGGCGGTATCCTGGCATTTCGCTTAAAGAGAATTGAACCACACCGCAGTGTCCACCGCCGGCAGCAGTATTCAGAAAGAGAGAGTGGAAAGCCTGTTATCACCCTTACTTACTGCACTTATGCCCTGCGGCTTTTCACGCCAAGGGTGAACCCTGTGTCGCGCCCTGACTAGCTTGAGAGACCAGACCTCCCAGTATCGCGGCTTTTCCGCTTGAGGGGGCTAGACCTGTTGTCCGCCACATTTCTGCCAATTAAAGAAGAGTGATACAGTATCACTTATAAACTGTTTTCCAGCAAGGGAATTAGACCTGTTGTCCGCCTGCATTCCCGATTGAGGAGTGAGCCTGTGTCTGCCACACACAGGCGCAGTCCCCGATTAAGGGGTGAGACCTGGTGTCCGCTTAACGGCATTCCCGCTTAAGGGAAGTAGCCTGTTGATCCGCCACTTGCATTTTCCCGATTAAAGGGGGTAGACCTGTTGTCCGCCTGCATTCCGATTAAGGGGGTAGACCTGGTGTCACATGCATTCCCGCAAGGGGTGAGACCTGGTGTCCGCCGGCATTCCCGGTGGGAGGTAGAGCCTGGTGTCCGCCAGTAGAAGCGATATTCTCGGTGCAAGGGAGGTACCTTAGACCTGGTGTCCGCACGGCGTTCCAACGCCAAGGGGATTTGACCCTCTGTTGTCCTTGCCACGTGTCTTGGCAAAGGGGGTATGACACTGTGTCGCCGGCATTCCCGGCACCCGCTTAAAAGGAGGGGCGAGACCTGGTGTCCTGCACGGCATTCCCGCTTAAGGGGCAGGCCTGTTGTCACCAAGGCTGACATTCCCGATTGAGGGGTAGATCCTGGTCATAGTACCGCCGGCATTCCCGGGGAAGGGGGGTTAGACCTGGTGTCCGCGCTGCATTCCCGCTTGAAGTGGCTGAGCCTGTTGTACCGCTTGCTGCATTCCCGCTTAAGAGTGAGCCTGGTGTCCGCAGGCATTCCCTTAGGGGTGCTGACCTAGTGTCCGCCTGCCTGCATTCCGGCTTAGGGGTGATACCTGGTGTCCGCTTGGCGCTGGTACCCCGCTTAAGAGGGTAGACCTGTTGTCTTATCTGCACTGTATTCGATTAGGGGTAGACCTGGTGTCGCCTGGCATTCCCGCTTAAAGGGGTAGACCTGTTGTCCGCCTGCATTCCCGATTAGGGGTAGACCTGTTGTCCGCCTGCATTCCCGCTTAAGGGGTAGACCTGTTGTCGCCTGCCATTCCCGATTAAGGGGTAGACCTGTTGTCATCCGCCATTCCCGATTAAGGGGTAGACCTGTTGTTCCGCCTGCATTCCCCGATTAAAGGGGTAGACCTGGTGTCCGCCTGGCATTCCAGCAAGGGGTAGACCTGTTGTCCGCCTGCATTCCCGATTAAGGGGTAGACCTGTTGTCCGCCTGCATTCCCCGTAGGGGTAGACCTGTTGTCCGCGGCATTGCATTCCCGCTTAAGGGGTAGACCTGTTGTCCGCCTGTATTCCCGATTAGAGGGTAGACCTGTTGTCCGCCTGCATTCCGATTAAGGGGTAGACCTGAGTGTCCGCCTACATTCCCGATTAAGGGGTAGACCTGGTGTCCGCCGGCATTCCCGCTTAAGGGGTAGACCTGTTGTCCGCCTGCATTCCCCGATGTAAGGGTGGAACCTGTTGTCCGCCAGCTTCCCGATTAAAGGGGTAGACCTGGTGTCCGCCGGCATTCCCGATCAAGGAGGTAGACCTGTTGTCCGCCTGCATTCCCGTTCACTGTAAGAAATTGGGGTAGACCTGTGTCCGTCATGCCGGCATTCCGTTAGGGGTAGACCTGTTGTCCGCCTGCATTCCCGATTAAGGAGGTAGACCTGGTGTCCTGCATTCCGATTCAGCTTAAGGGGGTAGACCTGGTGTCCGCCTGCATTCTCGAGCAAGGGGTAGAACCTGTTGTCCGCCTGCATTCCCGCTTAAAGGGGTAGACCTGTGCCGCCTGTGTCGCCGGCATTCCCCGCTTAAGGGGGTGGAGCCTGTTGTCCGCCTGCATTCCACTTAAGGGGTAGACCTGGTGTCCTGCCATTTTGCGTTCCCGATTAAGGGGTAGACCTGTGGTGTCATCGGCATTCTCGATTAAGGGGTAGACCTGTTGTCCGCCTGCATTCCCGATTAAGGGGTAGACCTGTTGTCCGCCGGCATTCCCGCTGAAGGGAGTGGAGCCTGTTGTCCGCCCCTGCATTCCCGATTAAGGGGTAGACCTGTTGTCCGCCTGCATTCCCGCTTAAGGGGTAGACCTGTTGTCACGCCTGCATTCCCGCTTAAGGGGTAGAGCCTGGTGTCCGCCTGCATTCCGGCTTGCAGAGGGGTAGACCTGGTGTCCGCCGGCATTCCAGCAAGGGGGTAGACCTGTTGCCTGCGCCTGCTATTCCCGATTAAGGGGTAGACCTGGTGTCCGCCTGCATTCCGATTAAAGGGGTAGACCTGGTGTCCGCCTGCATTCCCGATTAAGGGTAGACCTGTGTCTGTCCGCCATGTTCCCGCTAAAGGGGTAGACCTGTTGTCCGCCTGCATTTCCCGATTAAGGGGTAGACCTGTTGTCCGCCTGCATTCCGCATGAGGGGTAGACCTGGTGTCCGCCCGGCATTCCCGATTAAGGGGTAGACCTGTTGTCCGCCTGCATTCCCGATTAAGGGGGTGAGCCTGGTGTCCGCCTGCATTCCCGATTAAGGGGTAGAGCCTGTTGTCCGCCTGCATTCCCGATTAAGGGTGTAGACCTGGTGTCCGCGTGCATTCCCGATTAAGGGGTAGACCTGTTGTCCGCCCGGCATTCCGATTAAGGGGTGAGACCTGTTGTCGCCGGCATTCCCGCGATTAAGGGGGTAGACCTGTTGTCCGCCGCATTCCCGACAAGGGGTAGACCTGTTGTCCGCCTGCATTCCCGATTAAAGGGGTAGACCTGCGTGTCCGCCGGCATTTCCGATTGAGGGGTAGACCTGTTGTCCGCCGGCATTCCCCGCTTAAGGGGTGAGACCTGGTTGTCCGCCTGCATTCCCGATTAAGGGGTAGAGCCTGTTGTCCGCCTGCCATTCCCGATTAAGGGGTAGACCTGTTGTCCGCCTGCATTCCCGATTAAGGGGTAGACCTGGTGTCCGCCTGGCATTCCCGCTTAAGGGGGTAGACCTGTTGTCCGCCGGCATTCCCGTTAAGGGGTAGACCTGTTGTCCCGGCTAGCGTTTCCGCATTCCCGATTAAGGGGTAGACCTGTTGTCCGCCTGCATTCCCGATTAAGGGAGTAGACCTGGTGTCCGCCGGCATTCCCGCAAGGGGTAGACCTGTTGTCCGCCTGCATTCCAGATTAAGGGGGTAGACCTGGTGTCCGCCGGCATTCCCGCTTAAGGGGTAGACCTGTTGTCCGCCTGCATTCCCCGATTAAGGGGGTAGACCTGTTGTCCGCCTGGCATTCCCGCTTAAGGGGTAGACCTGTTGTCCGCCTGCATTCCCGCTTAGGGGTAGACCTGTTGTCCGCCTGCATTCCCGATTAAGGGGTAGACCTGTTGTCGCCTGCATTCCCGATTAAGGGGTAGACCTGTTGTCGCCTGCATTCCGCTAAGGGGTAGACCTGTTGTCCGCCCCGCATTCCCGATTAAGGGGTAGACCTGTTGTCCGCCTGCATTCCCGATTAAGGGGGTAGACCTGTTGTCCGCCGGCATTCCCGCTTAAGGGGTAGACCTGTTGTCGCCTGCATTCCCGATTAAGAGGTAGACCTGTTGTCCGCCCCGCATTCCCGATTAGGGGTAGACCTGTTGTCCGCCTGCATTCCCGATTAAGGGGTAGACCTGTTGTCCGCCTGCATTCCCGATTAAGGGTAGACCTGTTGTCCGCCTGCATTCCCGATTAAAGGGGTAGACCTGTTGTCCGCCTGCATTCCCGATTAAGGGTAGACCTGTTGTCCGCCTGCATTCCCGATTAAGGGGTAGACCTGTTGTCCGCCCGCATTCCCGATTAAGGGGTAGACCTGTTGTCCGCCTGCATTCCCGATTAAGGGGTAGACCTGGTGTCCGCCGGCATTCCCGATTAAGGGGTAGACCTGTTGTCGCCTGGCATTCCCGCTTAAGGGGTAGACCTGTTGTCCGCCTGCATTCCCGCTTAAGGGGTAGACCTGTTGTCCGCCTGCATTCCCGATTAAGGGAGTAGACCTGTTGTCCGCCTGCATTCCCGATTAAGGGGGTAGACCTGTTGTCCGCCGGCATTCCCGCTTAAGGGGTAGACCTGTTGTCCGCCCGCATTCCCGATTAAGGGGTAGACCTGTTGTCCGCCTGCATTCCCGATTAAGGGGTAGACCTGGTGTCCGCCTGCATTCCCGATTAAGGGGGTAGACCTGTTGTCACGCCTGCATTCCCGATTAAGGGGTGAGACCTGGTGTCCGCCCGGCATTCCCGCTGAAGGGGTTAGACCTGTTGTCCGCCTGCATTCCCGATTAGAGGGTAGACCTGGTGTCCCGCCTGCATTCCCGATTAAGGGGTGTAGACCCTGTGTGTCCGCCGGCATTCCCCGCTTAAGGGGTAGACCTGTTGTCCGCCTGCATTCCCGATTAAGGGGTAGACCTGTTGTCCGCCTGCATTCCCGATTAAGGGTAGACCTGGTATGCCGCCGGCATTCCCGCTTAAGAGGGGTAGACCTGTTGTCCGCCCGCATTACCGATTAGAGGGGTAGACCTGTTGTCCGCCGCATGCCATTCCGCTTAAAGGGGGTTGACCTGTTGTCCGCCTGCATTCCCGGTTAGAGGGTAGACCTGTTGTCCGCCTGCATTCCCGCATTCCGCTAGAGGTGTAGACCTGTGTCCGCGGACATTCCGGCAAGGGGTAGACCTGGTGTCCGCCGGCATTCCCGCTTAAGGGGTAGACCTGTTGTCCGCCGCACCACGTATTCCGCTTAAGGGGGTAGACCTGGTGTCGCCTGGCATTCCCGATTAAGGGGTGGGCCTGGTGTCCGCCTAGCATTCCCGACTTAAAGGGGTGAGCCTGTTATGTCCACCTGTACATTCCCGATTAAGGGGGTAGACCTGTGTGTCCGCCTGGCATTCCCGATTAAGGGGTAGACCTGTTGTCCGCCTGCATTCCCGATTAAGGGAGACTGGGCCTGGTCCGTCCCCGGCATTCCCGCTAAAGGGGTGGACCTGGTGTCCGCCTTGGCATTCCCGCTTAAGGGGTAGACCTGGTGTCCGCCTGCATTCCCGATTAAAGGGGTAGAGCCTGTTGTCCGCGCCGGCATTCTCGATTAAGGGGGTAGACCTGTTGTCCGCCCGCATTCCCGATTAAGGGGTAGACCTGGTGTCCGCCTGCATTCCCGATTAAGGGGTAGACCTGGTGTCCGCCGGCATTTTCCGATTAAGGGGGTAGACCTGGTGTCCGCCGGCATTCCCGCAGCAAGGGGTAGACCTGTTGTCCATCGGCATTCCCGATTAAGGGGTAGACCTGTTGTCCGCCTGCATTCCCGATTAAAGGGGGTAGACCTGGTGTCCGCCGGCATTCCCGGCAAGGGGGTAGAGCCTGGTGTCGCCCGGCATTCCCGGCAAGGGTAGACCTGTTGTCCGCCATTCCCCGATTAAGGGGTAGACCTGGTGTCCGCCTGCATTCCGGCAAGGGGTAGACCTGTTGTCCGCCTGCATTCCCGCTTAAGGGGTAGACCTGTTGTCCGCCTGCATTCCCGATTAAGGGTGTAGACCTGGTGTCCGCCTGCATTCCCGCTTAAGGGGTAGACCTGTTGTCCGCCGGCATTCCCGCTTAAGGGGGTAGACCTGTTGTCCGCCTGCATTCCCGATTAAGGGGGTAGACCTGGTGTCGCCGGCATTCCGGCAAGGGGTAGACCTGTTGTCCGCCTGCATTCCCCGATTAAGGGGTAGACCTGTTGTCCGCCTGCATTCCCGCTTAAGGGGGTAGACCTGTTGTCCGCCTGCATTCCCGATTAAGGGGTAGACCTGTTGTCCGCCGGCATTCCCGCTTAAGGGAGTAGACCTGTTGTCCGCCTGCATTCCCGATTAAGGGGTAGACCTGTTGTCCATCCTGCATTCCCGCATTAAGGGGTAGACCTGGTGTCGCCTGCATTCCCGATTAAGGGGTAGACCTGGTGTCCGCCGGCATTCCCGCTTAAGGGGTAGACCTGTTGTCCGCCCGGCATTCCCGCTTAAGGGGTAGACCTGTTGTCCGCCTGCATTCCCGATTAAGAGGGTAGACCTGGTGTCCGCCTGCATTCCCGCTTAAGGGGTAGACCTGTTGTCGCCTGCCATTCCCGATTAAGGGGTAGACCTGGTGTCCGCCGGCATTCCAGCAAGGGAGGTAGACCTGTTGTCCGCCTGCATTCCCGATTAAGGGGTAGACCTGGTGTCCGCCTGCATTCCCGATTAAGGGGTAGACCTGGTGTCCGCCTGCATTCCCGATTAAGGGGTAGACCTGTTGTCCGCCTGCATTCCCGCTTAAGGAGGTAGACCTGTTGTCGCCTGGCATTCCCGCTTAAGGGGTAGACCTGTCGCCCGCATTCCGATTAAGGGGTAGACCTGTTGTCCGCCTGCATTCCCGATTAAGGGGTAGACCTGTTGTCCGCCTGCATTCCCGGCTTAAGGGGTAGACCTGTTGTCCGCCGGCATTCCCGATTAAGGGGTAGAGCCTGGTGTCCGCCTGCATTCCGCTTAAGGGGTAGACCTGTTGTCCGCCGCATTTTCCGGCATTAGGGGTAGACCTGTTGTCCGTCCTGCATCCTGGTGCCGCCGCATTCCGCAAGGGGTAGACCTGTTGTCCGCTGCATTCGATTAGGGTAGACCTGGTGTCATGCATTCCCGCTTAAGGGGGTAGACCTGGTGTCCGCCGGCATTCCCGCTTAAGGGGGTGAGACCTGTTGTCCGCCTGCATTCCCGATTAAGGGGTAGACCTGTTGTCCGCCCCGGCATTCCCGCTTAAGGGGTAGACCTGTTGTCGCCCGTATTTCCGATTAAGGGGTAGACCTGTTGTCCGCCTGCATTCCGATTAAGGGGTAGACCTGGTGTCCGCCTGCATTCCCGCAAGGGGGTAGACCTGGTGTCCGCCGGCATTCCGCTTAAGGGGTAAGACCTGATTGTCCGCCTGGCATTCCCGATTAAGGGGGTAGACCTGGTGTCCGCCTGCATTCCCGCTTAAGGGGTAGACCTGGTGTCCGCCCGGCATTCCCGCTTAAGGGGGTAGACCTGTTGTCCGCCTGCATTCCCGATTAAGGGGTAGACCTGGTGTCCGCCTGCATTCCCGCTTAAGGGGTAGACCTGTTGTCCGTCCGGCATTCCCGATTAAGGGGGTAGACCTGTTGTCCGCCTGCATTCCCGATTAAGGGGTAGACCTGTTGTCCCGCCTGCATTCCCGATTAAGGGGTAGACCTGGTGTCCGCCGGCATTCCCGCTTAAGGGGTAGACCTGGTGTCCGCCTGCATTCCCGCTTAAGGGGTAGACCTGTTGTCCGCCTGCATTCCGATTAAGGGGTAGACCTGGTGTCCGCCTGCATTCCCGCTTAAGGGGTAGACCTGGTGTCCGCCGGCATTCCGGCAAGGGGTGAGACCTGTTGTCCGCCTGGCATTCCCGATTAAGGGGTAGACCTGGTGTCCGCCATGCATTCCCGCTTAAGGGGTAGACCTGGTGTCCGCCGGCATTCCGAGCAAGGGGTGGACCTGTTGTCCGCCCGTATTCCCGATTAGGGGTAGACCTGTTGTCCGCCTGCATTCCCGCTAAGGGGTAGACCTGGTGTCCGCCTGCATTCCCGCTTAAGGGGTAGACCTGTTGTCCGCCGGCATTCCCGCTAAAGGGTAGACCTGTTGTCCGCCTGCATTCTTGATTAAGGGGTAGACCTGGTGTCCGCCTGCATTCCCGATTAAGGGTAGACCTGGTGTCCGCCGGCATTCCCGATTAAGGGGTAGACCTGTTGTCCGCCGGCATTCCCGCTTAAGGGGTAGACCTGTTGTCCGCCTGCATTCCCGATTAAGGGGTAGACCTGGTGTCCGCCTGCATTCCCGATTAAGGGGTAGACCTGGTGTCCGCCTGCATTCCCGATTAAGGGGTAGACCTGTTGTCCGCCTGCCATTCCCGATTAAGGGGTAGACCTGGTGTCCGCTGCTTGCAAGGAACCTGTGTCACCGCATTCCGATTAGGGGTAGACCTGTTGTCCGCCTGCATTCCCGCTTAAGGGGTAGACCTGTTGATCACGCCTGCATTCCCGCTTAAAGGGGTAGACCTGGTGTCCGCCTGCATTCCGGCAAGGGGTAGACCTGTTGTCCGCCTGCATTCCCGCTTAAGGGGTAGACCTGTTGTCCGCCTGCATTCCCGATTAAGGGGTAGACCTGTTGTCCGCCTGCATTCCCGATTAAGGGGTAGACCTGGTGTCCGCCTGCATTCCCGCTTAAGGGGTAGACCTGGTGTCCGCCTGCATTCCCGATTAAGGGGTAGACCTGTTGTCCGCCCGGCATTCCCGGCTAAGGGGTAGACCTGTTGTCCGCCTGCATTCCCGCTTAAGGGAGTAGACCTGGTGTCCGCCTGCATTCCGGCAAGGGGTAGACCTGGTGTCCGCCGGCATTCCCGCTTAAGGGGTAGACCTGTTGTCCGCCTGCATTCCCGATTAAGGGTAGACCTGGTGTCCGCCTGCATTCCCGCTTAAGGGGGTAGACCTGGTGTCCGCCTGCATTCCCGCTTAAAGGGTAGACCTGTTGTCCGCCTGCATTCCGGTTAAGGGGTAGACCTGTTGTCCGCCGGCATTCCCGCTTAAGGGGTAGACCTGTTGTCCGCCTGCATTCCCGCTTAAGGGGTAGACCTGTTGTCCGCCTGCATTCCCGATTAAGGGGTAGACCTGGTGTCCGCCGGCATTCCGATTAAGGGGTAGACCTGTTGTCCGCCTGCATTCCCGATTAAGGGGTAGACCTGGTGTCCGCCGGCATTCCCGCTTAAGGGGTAGACCTGTTGTCCGCCTGCATTCCCGATTAAGGGGTAGACCTGTTGTCCGCCGGCATTCCCGATTAAGGGGTAGACCTGTTGTCCGCCTGCATTCCCGCTTAAGGGGTAGACCTGTTGTCGCCTGCATTCCCGCTTAAGGGGTAGACCTGTTGTCCGCCGGCATTCCCGCTTAAGGGGTAGACCTGTTGTCCGCCTGCATTCCCGATTAAGGGGTAGACCTGGTGTCCGCCTGCATTCCCGATTAAGGGGTAGACCTGGTGTCCGCCAGCATTCCCGCTTAAGGGGTAGACCTGTTGTCCGCCTGCATTCCCGATTAAGGGGTAGACCTGTTGTCCGCCTGCATTCCCGATTAAGGGTGTAGACCTGGTGTCCGCCTGCATTCCCGCTTAAGGGTAGACCTGTTGTCCGCCTGCATTCCCGCTTAAGGGGTAGACCTGTTGTCCGCCTGCATTCCCGATTAAGGGGTAGACCTGGTGTCCGCCTGCATTCCCGATTGAGGGTAGACCTGTTGTCCGCCCGGCATTCCCGCATTAAAGGGGTAGACCTGTTGTCCGCCTGCATTCCTGATTAAGGGGTAGACCTGGTGTCCGCCTGCATTCCCGCTTAAGAGGTAGACCTGGTGTCCGCCTGCATTCCCGATGAAGGGGTAGACCTGGTGTCCGCCGGCATTCCCGATTAAGGGGTAGACCTGTTGTCGCCGGCATTCCCGCTAAAGGAGTAGACCTGTTGTCCGCCTGCATTCCCGATTAAGGGTAGACCTGTTGTCCGCCTGCATTCCCGATTAAGGGGTAGACCTGGTGTCCGCCAGCATTCCCGATTAAGGGGTAGACCTGGTGTCCGCCTGCATTCCCGAGTAAAGGGGTAGACCTGGTGTCCGCCCGGCATTCCCGATTAAGGGGTAGACCTGTTGTCCGCCTGCATTCCCGATTAAGGGGTAGACCTGTTGTCAGCCGGCATTCCCGATTAAGGGGTAGACCTGTTGTCCGCCTGCATTCCCGCTAAGGGGTAGACCTGGTGTCGCCGGCATTCCGTAAGGGGTAGACCTGTTGTCCGCCTGCATTCCCGATTAAGGGGTAGACCTGGTGTCCGCCTGCATTCCCGCTTAAGGGGTAGACCTGGTGTCCGCCGGCATTCCCGCTTAAGGGGTAGACCTGTTGTCCGCCTGCATTCCCGATTAAGGGGTAGACCTGGTGTCCGCCGGCATTCCCGCTAAAGGGGTAGACCTGTTGTCCGCCTGCATTCCCGATTAAGGGGTAGACCTGGTGTCCGCCTGCATTCCCGATTAAGGGGTAGACCTGGTGTCCGCCGGCATTCCAGCAAGGGGTAGACCTGTTGTCCGCCTGCATTCCCGATTAAGGGGTAGACCTGTTGTCCGCCGGCATTCCCGCTTAAGGGGGTAGACCTGTTGTCCGCCTGCATTCCCGATTAAGGGGTAGACCTGGTGTCCGCCTGCATTCCCGATTAAGGGGTAGACCTGTTGTCCGCCGGCATTCCCGCTAAAGGGGTAGACCTGTTGTCCGCCTGGCATTCCCGCTTAAGGGGTAGACCTGTTGTCCGCCTGCATTCCGATTAAGGGGTAGACCTGGTGTCCGCCTGCATTCCCGATTAAGGGGTAGACCTGTTGTCCGCCTGCATTCCCGATTAAGGGGTAGACCTGGTGTCCGCCGGCATTCCCGCTTAAGGGGTAGACCTGTTGTCCGCCTGCATTCCCGATTAAGGGGTAGACCTGTTGTCCGCCGGCATTCCCGCTTAAGGGGTAGACCTGTTGTCCGCCTGCATTCCCGATTAAGGGGTAGACCTGTTGTCCGCCTGCATTCCCGCTTAAGGGGTAGACCTGGTGTCCGCCTGCATTCCCGATTAAGGGGTAGACCTGTTGTCCGCCGGCATTCCCGCTTAAGGGGTAGACCTGTTGTCCGCCTGCATTCCCGATTAAGGGGTAGACCTGTTGTCCGCCTGCATTCCCGATTAAGGGGTAGACCTGTTGTCCGCCGGCATTCCGCATTAAGGGGTAGACCTGTTGTCCGCCTGCATTCCCGATTAAGGGGTAGACCTGTTGTCCGCCTGCATTCCCGATTAAGGGGTAGACCTGTTGTCCGCCTGCATTCCCGATTAAGGGGTAGACCTGTTGTCCGCCTGCATTCCCGATTAAGGGGTAGACCTGTTGTCCGCCTGCATTCCCGCTTAAGGGGTAGACCTGTTGTCCGCCTGCATTCCCGGCTTAAGGGGTAGACCTGTTGTCCGCCTGCATTCCCGATTAAGGGGTAGACCTGGTGTCCGCCGGCATTCCCGCTTAAGGGGTAGACCTGTTGTCCGCCTGCATTCCCGATTAAGGGGTAGACCTGTTGTCCGCCGGCATTCCCGATTAAGGGGTAGACCTGTTGTCCGCCTGCATTCCCGATTAAGGGGTAGACCTGTTGTCCGCCTGCATTCCCGATTAAGGGGTAGACCTGTTGTCCGCCTGCATTCCCGATTAAGGGGTAGACCTGTTGTCCGCCTGCATTCCCGATTAAGGGGTAGACCTGTTGTCCGCCTGCATTCCCGCTTAAGGGGTAGACCTGTTGTCCGCCTGCATTCCCGATTAAGGGGTAGACCTGTTGTCCGCCTGCATTCCCGCTTAAGGGGTAGACCTGTTGTCAGGTGCTGCTTGTCAGGGTTTGTGTAACCTTTTAACCTTAGCAATACGTACCGTGTCACTTCGTTCAGTTGCATTGCTAAGGTTAAGGTTACACAAACCTGGACAAGCACCTGCGGTTGCAGGTCTACCCCTTAGGCGGGAATGCCGGCGGACAACAGGTCTACCCCTTAAGCGGGAATGCAGGCGGACACCAGGTCTACCCCTTAAGCGGGAATGCCGGCGGACAACAGGTCTACCCCTTAATCGGGAATGCAGGCGGACAACAGGTCTACCCCTTAGTCGGGAATGCCGGCGGACACCAGGTCTACCCCTTAATCGGGAATGCAGGCGGACAACAGGTCTACCCCTTGAGCGGGAATGCAGGCGGACACCAGGTCTACCCCTTAATCGGGAATGCAGGCGGACACCAGGTCTACCCCTTAAGCGGGAATGCAGGCGGACAACAGGTCTACCCCTTAAGCGGGAATGCCGGCGGACAACAGGTCTACCCTTAGCGGGAATGCAGGCGGACAACAGGTCTACCCCTTAAGCGGGAATGCAGGCGGACAACAGGTCTACCCCTTGTCCCGGGAATGCAGGCGGACAACAGGTCTACCCCTTAATCGGGAATGCAGGCGGACAACAGGTCTACCCCTTAATCGGGAATGCAGGCGGACAACAGGTCTACCCCTTAATGCGGGAATGCAGGCGGACAACAGGTCTACCCCTTAAGCGGGAATGCCGGCGGACACCAGGTCTACCCCTTAGTCGGGAATGCCAGGCGGACACCAGGTCTACCCCTTAAGCGGGAATGCCGGCGGACAACAGGTCTACCCCTTAATCGGGAATGCAGGCGGACAACAGGTCTACCCCTTAGTCGGGAATGCAGGCGGACAACAGGTCTACCCCTTAGTCGGGAATGCAGGCGGACAACAGGTCTACCCCTTAAGCGGGAATGCAGGCGGACACCAGGTCTACCCCTTAATCGGGAATGCAGGCGGACAACAGGTCTACCCCTTAGGCGGGAATGCAGGCGGACAACAGGTCTACCCCTTAATCGGGAATGCAGGCGGACAACAGGTCTACCCCTTAAGCGGGAATGCCGGCGGACACCAGGTCTACCCCTTAATCGGGAATGCAGGCGGACAACAGGTCTACCCCTTAATCGGGAATGCAGGCGGACAACAGGTCTACCCCTTAATCGGGAATGCAGGCGGACAACAGGTCTACCCCTTAAGCGGGAATGCCGGCGGACACCAGGTCTACCCTTAAGCGGGAATGCCGGCGGACACCAGGTCTACCCCTTAATCGGGAATGCAGGCGGACACCAGGTCTACCCCTTAATCAGGGAATGCAGGCGGACAACAGGTCTACCCCTTTAGCGGGGAATGCCGGCGGACAACAGGTCTACCCCTTAGTCGGGAATGCGAGGCGGACACCAGGTCTACCCCTTAATCGGGAATGCAGGCGGACAACAGGTCTACCCTTAATCGGGAATGCGGGCGGACAACAGGTCTACCCCTTAATCGGGAATGCAGGCGGACAACAGGTCTACCCCTTAAGCGGGAATGCAGGCGGACAACAGGTCTACCCCTTAAGCGGGAATGCAGGCGGACAACAGGTCTACCCCTTAAGCGGGAATGCAGGCGGACACCAGGTCTACCCCTTAGTCGGGAATGCAGGCGGACAACAGGTCTACCCCTTAATCGGGAATGCAGGCGGACAGCAGGTCTACCCATGGCGGGAATGCCGGCGGACACCAGGTCTACCCCTTAAGCGGGAATGCAGGCGGACAACAGGTCTACCCCTTAAGCGGGAATGCAGGCGGACAACAGGTCTACCCCTTAATCGGGAATGCAGGCGGACAACAGGTCTACCCCTTAATCGGGAATGCAGGCGGACAACAGGTCTACCCTTAGCGGGAATGCCGGCGGACACCAGGTCTACCCCTTAATCGGGAATGCAGGCGGACACCAGGTCTACCCCTTAATCGGGAATGCAGGCGGACAACAGGTCTACCCCTAATCGGGAATGCAGGCGGACAACAGGTCTACCCCTTAGCGGGATGCGGCGGACACAGGTCTACCCTTGCGGGAATGCAGGCGGACACCAGGTCTACCCCTTAAGCGGGAATGCCGGCGGACAACAGGTCTACCCCTTAATGCGGGAATGCAGGCGGACAACAGGTCTACCCCTTAGCGGGAATGCCGGCGGACAACAGGTCTACCCCTTAGTCGGGGAATGCAGGCGGACAACAGGTCTACCCCTTAATCGGGAATGCAGGCGGACACCAGGTCTACCCCTTAATCGGGAATGCAGGCGGACAACAGGTCTACCCCTTAAGCGGGAATGCAGGCGGACACCAGGTCTACCCCTTAATCGGGAATGCAGGCGGACAACAGGTCTACCCCTTAAGCGGGAATGCAGGCGGACAACAGGTCTACCCCTTAAGCGGGAATGCAGGCGGACAACAGGTCTACCCCTTAGTCGGGAATGCAGGCGGACAACAGGTCTACCCTTAATCGGGAATGCAGGCGGACACCAGGTCTACCCTTAAGCGGGGAATGCCGGCGGACAACAGGTCTACCCCTTAATCGGGAATGCAGGCGGACAACAGGTCTACCCCTTAAGCGGGAATGCCGGCGGACAACAGGTCTACCCCTTAAGCGGGAATGCAGGCGGACACCAGGTCTACCCCTTAATCGGGAATGCAGGCGGACAACAGGTCTACCCCTTAATCGGGAATGCAGGCGGACAACAGGTCTACCCCTTAAGCGGGAATGCCGGCGGACACCAGGTCTACCCCTTAATCGGGAATGCAGGCGGACACCAGGTCTACCCCTTAATCGGGAATGCAGGCGGACAACAGAGTCTACCCCTTAAGCGGGAATGCAGGCCGGACAACAGGTCTACCCCTTAGCGGGAATGCAGGCGGACAACAGGTCTACCCCTTAATCAGGGAATGCCGGCGGACAACAGGTCTGCCCCTTAAGTCGGGAATGCAGGCGGACACCAGGTCTACCCCTTAAGCGGGAATGCAGGCGGACAACAGGTCTACCCCTTAATCGGGAATGCAGGGCGGACAACAGGTCTACCCCTTAGGCGGGAATGCCAGCGGACACCAGGTCTACCCCTTAAGCGGGAATGCAGGCGGACACCAGGTCTGCCCCTTAGTCAGGGGATGCAGGCGGACAACAGGTCTACCCCTGTCAGCGGGAATGCCGGCGGACAACAGGTCTACCCCTTAATCGGGAATGCGGGCGGACAACAGGTCTACCCCTTCGGCGGGAGTGCCGGCGGACACCAGGTCTACCCCTTAATCGGGAATGCGGGCGGACACCAGGTCTACCCCTTAAGCGGGAATGCCCAGGACGGACTGGGGTCTACCCCTTAAGCGGGAATGCCGGCGGACAACAGGTCTACCCCTTAAGCCGGGAATGCAGGCGGACACCAGGTCTACCCCTTGATCGGGAATGCCGGCGGACACCAGGTCTACCCATCGCCGGGAATGCAGGGCGGACAACAGGTCTACCCTTTCAATCAGGAGTGCAGGCGGACAGGTCTACCCCTTAAGCGCAGGAATGCCAGGCGGACAACAGGTCTACCCCTTAAGCGGGAATGCCGGCGGACAGCAGGTCTACCGCTTAGTCGAGAATGCAGGCGGACAGCAGGTCTGCCCCGCAAGTCGGGAAGTGCAGGCGGACACCAGGTCTACCCCTTAAGCGGGAATGCAGGCGGACAACAGGTCTACCCCTTAATCGGAATGCGGGCGGACAACAGGTCTACCCTTAGCGAATGCCGGCGGACACAGGTCTACCCCTTAATCGGGAATGCAGGCGGACACCAGGTCTGCCCCTAATCGGGAATGCAGGCGGACAACAGGTCTACCCCTTAATCGGGAATGCCGGCGGACACCAGGTCTACCCCTTAAGCGGGTGCAGGCGGACAACAGGTCTACCCTTAAGCGGGAATGCAGGCGGACAACAGGTCTACCCCTTAATCGGGAATACGGGCGGACACCAGGTCTACTCCTTAGCGGAATGCCGGCGGACACCAGGTCTACCCCTTAATCGGGAGTGCAGGCGGACACCAGGTCTACCCCTTAAGCGGGAATACCGGCGGACAACAGGTCTACCCCTTAAGCGGGAATGCCGGCGGACAACAGGTCTACCACCGGGAATGCAGGGGCGGACACCAGGTCTACCCCTTAATCGGGAATGCAGGCGGACACCAGGTCTACCCCTTAATCAGAGATGCCGGGCGGACAACAGGTCTACCCCTTAAGCGGGAATGCCGGCGGACAACAGGTCTACCCCTTATCAGGAATGCAGGGCGGACACGGTCTACCCCTTAATCGGGAATGCGGGCGGACACCAGGTCTACCCCTTAAGCGGGAATGCCGGCGGACAACAGGTCTACCCCTTCAGCGGGAATGCAGGCGGACAACGGTCTACCCCTTAATCCGGTACAGGCGGACAACAGGTCTGCCCCTTGTCGCGGGAATGCCGGCGGACAACGAGGTCTACCCTTAATCGGGAATGCAGGCGGACAACAGGTCTACCTTCATCGGGAATGCCGGCGGACACCAGGTCTGCCTTAATCAGGGGAATGCAGGCGGACACCAGGTCTACCCCTTAATCGGGAATGCAGGCGGACACCAGGTCTACCCCTTAAGCGGGAATGCAGGCGGACACCAGGTCTACCCCTTAATCGGGGTGCAGGCGGACACCAGGTCTACCCTTAAGCGGGAATGCAGGCGGACAACAGGTCTACCCCTTAAGCGGGGATGCAGGCGGACACCAGGTCTACCCTTAAGCGGGAATGCCGGCGGACAACAGGTCTACCCCTTAAGCGGGAGTGCAGGCGGACACCAGGTCTGCCTGGTCGGGATAAGCGTGCGGACACCAGGTCTACCCCTTAGGCGGGAATGCAGGCGGACACCAGGTCTACCCCTGAGCGGGAATGCGGGCGGACAACAGGTCTGCCCGTCGGCGGGATGCAGGCGGACACCAGGGTCTACCCCTTAATCGGGAATGCGGGCGGACAACAGGTCTACCCCTTGGCCAGGGAATGCAGGCGGACACCAGGTCTACCCCTTAATCGGGAAGTGCAGGCGGACAGCAGATCTACCCCTTAGCGGGAGCGCAGGGCGGGCAACAGGTCTACCCCTTTAGCGGGAATGCCGGCGGACACCCTTAGCGGGAATGCAGGCGGACACCAGGTCTACCCCTTGTCGGGAATGCAGGCGGACAACAGGTCTACCCCTAATCGGGAATACGGGCGGACAACAGGTCTTGAGGGAATGCCGGCGGACAACAGGTCTACCCCTTAATCGGGAATGCAGGCGGACAACAGGTCTACCCCTTAGCGGGAATGCCGGCGGACACCAGGTCTACCCCTTAGCGGGAATGCAGGCGGACAACAGGTCTACCCCTTTCTCGGGAATGCAGGCGGACAACAGGTCTACCCCTTAATCAGGAATGCAGGCGGACAACAGGTCTACCCCTTAGCGGGAATGCCGGCGGACAACAGGTCTACCCCTTAATCGGGAATGCAGGCGGACAACAGGTCTACCCATGTCGGGAATGCAGGCGGACACCAGGTCTACCCCTTAATCGGGAATGCAGGCGGACACGCAGGTCTGCCCCTTTAATCGGAAGTGCAGGCCGGACAACAGGCCTGGGCACCCACTTAAGCGGGAATGCAGGCGGACAACAGGTCTACCCCTTGCTCAGGGAATGGCAGGCGGATCAACAGGTCTACCCCTTTAAGCGGGAAGGCAGGCGGACAACAGGCTCACTACCCCTTTAAGCGGGAATGCCGGCGGACAACAGGTCTACTCCCTAAGCGGGAATGCCGAGGCGGACACCAGGTCTACCCCTTCAGCGGGAATGCCGGCGGACACCAGGCTCTACCCCTTAATCGGGAAATGCAGGCGGACACCAGGTCTACCCCCTTAATCGGGAATGCAGGGCGGACAACAGGTCTACCCCTTGTAGCGGGAATGCCAGCGCGGACAACAGGTCTGACCCTTAATCGGGAGCTCGGTGGCGGACACTGTAGTCTACCCTTGGTCGGGAACTGCAGGCGGACAGCAGGTCTACCCCTTAATCGAAGGGAATGCGGGCGGACAACAGGTCTACCCCTAATGCGGGAATACGGGGGGCGGACAACAGGCCCACCTCTTGGTCGGGAATGCCGAGCGGACAACAGGTCTACCCCTTAGCGGGAATGCAGGCGGACAACAGGTCTACCCTCTTAAGCGGGAATGCCGGCGGACACCAGGCTCCACTGCAGCGGGAATGCCAGGCGGACACCAGGTCTACCCTTAATCAGGGAAGGCAGTGCGGACAGCAGGTCTACCCCTTAAGCGGGAATGCCGGCGGACAACAGGTCTACCCTTAAGCCGGGAATGCAGGCGGACAACAGGTCTACCCCTTAAGCGGGAATGCAGGCGGACAACAGGTCTACCCCTTAATCGGGAATGGCAGGCGGACAACAGGTCTACCCCTTAGCGGAATGCGGGCGGACAACAGGTCTACCCCTTAAGCGGGAATGCCGGCGGACAACAGGTCTACCCCTTAATCGGGAATGCAGGCGGACAACAGGTCTACCCAGTCGGGAATGCAGGCGGACAGCAGGTCTACCCTTAATCGGGAATGCAGGCGGACAACAGGTCTACCCTTAAGCGAATGCCGGCGAGGGCTACCGTTGGCGGAGTGGCAACAGACAGGTCTACCCCTTGGCGGGAATGCAGGCGGACACCAGGTCTACCCCTTAATCGGAGAATGCAGGCGGACAACAGGTCTACCCCTTAATCGGGAACGCTGGGCGGACACCAGGTCTACCCCTTAATCGGGAATGCAGGCGGACAACAGGTCTACCCGCTTAATCAAGAATGCAGGCGGACAACAGGTCTACCCTTGCGGAATGCAGGCGACAGGTCTACCTAAGCGGGAATGCCGGCGGACACCAGGTCCACCCTTAAGCCGGAATGCAGGCGGACACCACGGTCTACCCCTTAATCGAGAGGCAGGCGGACAACAGGTCTACCCCTTAATCGGGAATGCCGGCGGACACCAGGTCTACCCATTGAGCGGGAATGCGGGCAGGACAACAGGTCTACCCCTTAGGCGGGAAGGCCGGCGGACAACAGGTCTACCTTAAGCGGGAATGCCGGGCGACAGGTCTACCCCTTAGCGGGAATGCCGCGGACAACAGGTCCACCCTTAAGCGGGAATGCCGGCGGACACCAGGTCTACCCCTTAATCAGGAATGCAGGCGGACATCAGGTCTACCCCTTAATCAAGAAGCTGCAGGCGGACAACAGGTCTACCCCTTTGGCGGGAATGCCGGCGGACAACAGGTCTACCCCTTAATCGGGAATGCAGGCGGACACCAGGTCTACCCTTAATCGGGAATGCTGGCGGACAACAGGTCTACCCCTAATCGGGAATACGGGCGGACAACAGGTCTACCCATTAATCGGGAATGCAGGCGGACAGCAGGTCTGCATCCCTAAGCGGAATGCCGGCGGACAGCAGGTCTACCCCTTAATCCCGGGAATGCGGGGCGGACAACAGGTCTACCCCTTAAGCGGGAAAGCCGGCGGACACCAGGTCTACCTCTATAGCGGGAATGCAGGCGGACAGCAGGTCTACCCCTTAAGCGGGAAAGCCGGCGGACACCAGGTCTACCCCTTAATCGGGAAGGCAGGCGGACACCAGGTCTACCCCTTAGCGGGAATGCCGGCGGACACCAGGTCTACCCTTAAGCGGGAATGCCGGCGGACACCAGGTCTACCCCTTAATCGGGAATGCAGGCGGACACCAGGTCTACCCCTTAATCAAGAATGCAGGCGGACAACAGGTCTACCCCTTTGGCGGGAATGCCGGCGGACAACAGGTCTACCCCTTAGCCGGGAATGCAGGCGGACACCAGGTCTACCCTTAGTCGGGAATGCGGGCGGACAACAGGTCCTACCCCTAATCGAGAATACGGGCGGACAACAGGGTCTACCCCTTAGTCGGGAATGCAGGCGGACAACAGGTCTACCCCTTAAGCGGGAATGCCGGCGGACAGCAGGTCTACCCCTAATCGGGAATGCAGGCGGACACAGGTCTACCCCTTAATCGGGAATGCAGGCGGACACCAGGTCTACCTCTAATCGGGAATGCGGGCGGACAACAGGTTACCTAATCGAGTGCGGGCGGCTGTCATACCTTAAGCGGGAATGCCGGCGGACAACAGGTCTACCCCTTAATCGGGAATGCAGGCGGACAACAGGTCTACCCCTTAATCGGGAATGCAGGCGGACACCAGGTCTACCCCTTAGTCGGGAATGCAGGCGGACAACAGGTCTACCCCCTAATCGGGATACGGGCGGACAACAGGTCTACCCCTTAAGCCGGAGAATGCCGGCGGACAACAGGTCTACCCTTAATCGGGAATGCAGGCGGACAACAGGTCTACCCCCTAATCGGGAAAAGGGCGGACAACAGGTCTACCCCTTGATCGGGAATGCAGGCGGACAACAGGTCTACCCCTAATCGGGAATACGGGCGGACAACAGGTCTACACCTTAGCGGGAATGCGGCGGACAACAGGTCTACCCTTAATCGTCGGGAATGCAGGGCGGACAACAGGTCTACCTTAATCGGGAATAAGGGCGGACAACAGGTCTACCCCTTAAGCGGGAATGCCGGCGGACAACGGGTCTACCCCTTAATCGGGGAATGCAGGCGGACAACAGGTCTACCCGCAATCGGGAATGCAGGCGGACACCAGGTCTACCCCTTAATCGGGAATGCGGGCGGACAACAGGTCTACCCCTAATCGGGAATACTGGGGCGGACAACAGGTCTACCCCTTAAGCGGGAATGCCGGCGGACAACAGGTCTACCCTTAATCGGAATGCGGGCGGACAACAGGTCTACCCCTTGATCGGGGAATGCAGGCGGACACCAGGTCTACCCCTTAATCGGGAATGCAGGCGGACAACAGGTCTACCCTTAATCGGGAATACGGGCGGACAGCAGGTCTACCCCTAGCGGGAATGCCGGCGGACAACAGGTCTACCCCTTAATCGGGAATGCAGGCGGACAACAGGTCTACCCCTAATCGGGGAATAAGGGCGGACAACAGGTCTACCCCTTAATCGGGAATGCGGGCGGACAACAGGTCTACCCCTGATCGGGAATAAGGGCGGACAACAGGTCTACCCCTAATCGGGAATGCAGGCGGACAACAGGTCTACCCCTAATCGGGAGTACGAGGCGGACAACAGGTCTACCCCTTAAGCCGGAATGCCGGGCGGACAACAGGTCTACCCCTTGATCCCAGAGGAGGTGGGGCAGGACAACAGGTCTACCCCTAATCGGGAATAAGGGGCGGACAGCAGGTGCTGCCCCTTTAGCGGGAGTGCCGGCGGACAACAGAGCTCACTCCCTTAAGCGGGAATGCAGGCGGACACCAGGTCTACCCCTTTGATCGGGGAATGCAGGCGGACAACAGGTCTACCCCCTAATCGAGGATACGGGCGGTTAACAGGTCTACCCCTTAAGCGGGGAATGCCGGCGGACAACAGGGTCTACCCCTTAATCGGGAATGCAGGCGGACAACAGGTCTACCTCTTAAGCGGAAAAAGCCGGCGGACACCAGGTCTGGCCATGCAAGCGGGAATGCAGGCGGACAACGGTGGTCTACCCCTTTCTCGGGGTGGGGCGGACAACAGGTCTACCCCTTAATCAAGAATGCAGCGCGGACAACAGGTCTACCCCTTGGCGGGAATGCCGGGCGGACCTCAGGTCTACCCCTTAATCGGGGCTGCAGGCGGACAACAGGTCTACCCATTTGAGCGGGAATGCAGGCGGACACTCAGGCTCCGCTACCCCTTAATCGGGAATGCAGGCGGACAACAGGTCTACCACCTTAATCGGAGGGCACAGGCGGACAACAGGTCTACCCCTTAATCGGGAAATGCAGGCGGACAACAGGTCTACCCCTTGATCGGGAATGCAGGCGGACACCAGGTCTACCCCTTAATCGGGAATGGCAGGCGGACAACAGGTCTGCCCCTTAATCGGGAATACGGGCGGACAACAGGTCTACCCCTTAGCCGGGAATGCCGGGCGGACAACAGGTCTACCCCTTAATCGGGAATGCAGGGCGGACAACAGGTCTACCCTAATCGGGGAATAAGGGGCGGACAACAGGTCCTACCCCTTAATCGGGAATGCAGGACGGACAGGTCTACCCTGATCGGGAA
>JAKWBO010000407.1:0-49116 GCA_034336685.1 Luscinia luscinia
GGGATTTTGGGGTTCCTGGAGGAGTTTTGGGGGTCCTGAGAAGATTTTGGGGATGATTTTGGGGGTCTCTGATGATTTTTGGGGTTCCCCCCTTTTCACCAGGCCGTGCTCCCAAAACTTCCACAGCCACAGCAGCCCCAAAACCCCAGAGACAGCCTCGAGGTGAGTGGGGGGATTTTGGGGGTCCTGGGGGATTTTGGGGTACAGAAGAATTTTTGGAGGGGTCCTGGGAAGGAATTTTGGGGTTCCCAGATGGAATTTGGGGCACCCTGAGGGTTTTCGGGGGATTTTGGGGTACAGAAAACATTTTTGGGGGGTCCTGGAGGATTTTGGGGTTCTTAGGGGGAATTTGGGGGATCCTGGGGGATTTTGGGGTACAGAAGATTTTTGGGGGGATCCTGGAGGGGATTTTGGGGGTCCCAGAGGGAATATGAGGAGATTTTGGGGTACAGAAAAAAATTTTGGGGGTTCCCAGAGGAATTTTGGGGTTCTTAGAGGGAATTTGGGGGTCCTGGGGGATTTTGGGGTACAGAAGAATTTTGGGGGGGTCCTGGAGGATTTTGGGTTCCCAGAAGAAATTTTGGGATTCCCAGAGGGAATTTTGGGGTTTCCAGAGGAATTTTGGGGTTCTTAGGTAGAATTTGGGGGTTTTGGGGGAATTTTGGGGGTCCTGGAGGATTTTGGGGTTCCCAGAGGAATTTTGGAATTCCCAGAAGGAATTTGGGGGTCCTGGAGGAATTTTGAGGTTCCCAGAGGAATTTTGGGGTCCTGGGGGGAATTTGGGGGTCCTGGAGGATTTGGGGTTTTAGGGTGCCCCTAAAATCTCTTTTCCCCAGGAATCCAAGTCCTTCGCTGTGGGGATGTTTTGGGGCGCCTCAACTCGGAGCAGGTGTTCCCCTATCCCTCAGGTCAGGGCACCCCAAAATCTGGGGGGAATTTAAGGGGGGAATTTGGGGGTAAAATCTGAGAAAATTTGGGGGAATTTTGGGGTGATTTTGAGAGATTTTTTTGGGTAAAATCTGAGGAAATTTCGAGGAGATTTAAGGGAATTTTGGGGGAGATTTAAAGGAAATTCTGTGAGAATTTGGGGTGAAATCTGGGGAAATTTAGGGAAGATTTAAGGAAATTTTGGGGAAGTTTTAGAGAAAATTTAAAGGAATTTGGGGTAAAATCTGAGGAAATTTAGAGGAGATTTGGGGAATATTTAAAGAAAATTTAGGGGAATTTTGGGGGATTTTTGGGTAAAACTTGGGGAAATTTAGAGGAGATTTAAGGGAATTTTGGGGGAGATTTAAAGGAAATTCTGTGAGAATTTGGGGTGAAATCTGGGGAAAATTGGAGAAGATTTAAAGGAATTTTCGGGAAGTTTTGAGAAAATTTAAGGGGATTTTGGGGTAAAATCTGAGGAAATTTAGAGAAGATTTGAAGGAATTTTGGGGGAGTTTTAGTGAAAATTTAGGGGAATTTTTGGGGATTTTTTGGATAAAATCTGAGGAAATTTAGAGGGGATTTAAGGGAATTTTGGGAGAATTTGAGAGAAAATTTAGGGAGGATTTTGAGAATTTTTTGGGAAAATTCTGGAGGAAGTTTGAGGAGGGTTTAGAGCAATTTGGAGAATAATTTTGGAATAAATTTGGGGATATTTTTGTGTATTTGGTGAGAATTTTGCAGGGAATTTTAGGGAGATTTTGATGGAATTTTGGTGGAATTTTGGTGGAATTTTGGGAGATATTTAAGGTGGTTTTTGGATTATTTGGGAGGAATTTGGGATAATTTTAGCATTGCTTTGGGGTAATTTGGATGGAATTTTAAGGATAATTTTGATGTAACTTGGAGAGAATTTCAAGATAATTTCAGAATAATTTTGGAACAATTTCAGGACAATTTTGGGATAATTTTAGGATAATTTTGGGACAATTTCAGGACAATTTTGGGATAATTTTAGGACAATTTCAGGGTAATTTTGGGATAATTCAGGATAATTTCAGGACAATTTTGGGGAAATTTGAGAGCAATTTCAGGATTATTTAATGATCATTTCAGGAGAGTTTTGGAATTATTTCAGGATAATTTCAGGAGAATTTTGGGATTATTTCAGGATAATTTCAGAACAATTTTGGGATCATTTCAGGACAATTTTGGGAAAATTTGAGAACAATTTTGGGATTGTTTCAGAAGAATTTTGGGATTACTACAAGATAATTTCAGGGGAATTTTGGGAGAATTTCAGGAAAATTTTGGGATAATTTCAGGATAATTTCAGAAGAATTTTGGGATTATTTGAGGACAATTTCAGGATTATATCAGGATACTTTTAGGACAATCTGGGGACAATTTTAGAACAATTTTGGGATAATTTTAGGATAATTTTGGGACAATTTGAGGACAATTTCGGAACAGTTTTAGGACAATTTCAGGATAATTTTGGGATAATTCAGGATACTTTTGGGATAATTTCAGGATAATTTCAGGACAATTTTGGGGAAATTTGAGAACAATCTTGGGATTATTTCAGAATAATTCCAGGATAATTTTGGGATAATTTCAGGAGAATTTTGGGAGAATTTCAGGAGAATTTTGGGAGAATTTCAGGGGAATTTTGGGAGAATTTCAGGAGAATTTTGGGATTATTTCAGAACTATTTCAGGACTATTTCAGGATAATTTCAGGGCAATTTTAGGACAATTTCAGCACAATTTTGGGACAATTTTGGGATAATTTTTCCTTTATTTCCTCCCTCCCCCAGTCCTGACAGAGGAACAAGAACAGACCCTGCAGGAGCTCGTGGGTCCCATGAGTCGCTTCTTTGAGGTAAAACCCCAAAATTTCCACCAGTTTCACCCTCCCCCCTGCAGTGAGAACCTCTGCAATTCCAGCAGTTCTCCCAGAATTCCCAAAATTCCCCAAATTCCCGAATTTTGGGCAGGAAGTGAACGACCCGCCAAGAGCAGCCAGCTGGAGAAGGTGGAGGAGGAGACCATGAAAGGGTTAAAGGAGCTGGGGGCCTTTGGGCTGCAGGTGCCCCCCGAGTTTGGGGGGCTGGGGCTCAACAACAGCCAGGTGAGGCACCCCCAGTTCTGGGGGGCCCCCAAAGCCCCTCCCAGTAACTCCCAGTAACTCCCAGTAACTCCCAGTGACTCCCAGTTCTGTCCAAAATTCCTCAAATTCACCCCAAACCTTCACAAATTCACCCCAAATCCTCCCCAAAATTGCCCAAAACTCCCCAGAATTCCCCCAGGAACCCCCAAATTTCCTCCCAGTCCCTCCCAGTGACTCCCAGTAACTCCCAGTTACTCCCAGTGACTCCCAGTTCTGTCCAAAATCCTCAAATTCACCCCAAACGTTCTCAAATTCACCCCAAATCCTCCCCAAAATTTCCCCAAACTTCTCCAGGACCCCCAGAATTCCCCAGGAACCACCAAATTTCCTCCCAGTCCCTCCCAGTAACTCCCAGTGCATTCCCAGTATCTCCCAGTTACTCCCAGTGCTCCCAGTTCTGTCCAAAATCCCTCCAATTCTTCCAAACCTTCTCAAATTCACCCCAAGTCCTCCCCAAAATTGCCCAAAACTCCCCCAGGACCCCCAGAATTCCCCCAGGAACCCCCAAATCCCCTCCCAGTGACTCCCAGTGCCCCCAAACCCCTGAACTCCCTTCCCAGTGCCCCCAGTCCCTCCCAGTAACCCCCAGTTTCCCCAGATACGGATGGCTGGTGCAGATCGTGGGCCAGCATGGCCTGAGATCCCCTAGAGCCCCCAAATCCCTTCCCAGTAACTCCCAGTCTGTCTCAGTGCCCCCAGTCTGTCCCAGTGCCCCCAGTAACCCCAGTTTGCCCAGTACGCTGGCGGCTGGTGCAGCTCGTGGGCCAGCACAGAATGAGACCCCCCAGAGCCCCCAGAGGCCCCCAATCCCTTCCCAATCTGTCCCAGTGCCCCCAGTCTGGCCCAGTGCCTCCCAGTGCCCCCCAGTCCCCCCAGTAACCCCAGTGTCCCCAGTCTGTCCCAGTGCCCCCTAGTCTGTCCCAGTGCCCCCAGTAACCCCAGTTTGCCCAGTATGCGCTGGCTGGTGCAGATCGTGGGCCAGCACAGCCTGAGACCCCCAGAGCCCCCTAATCCTTTCCAGTGCCCCCAGTCTGTCCCAGTGCCCCCAGTCTGTCCCAGTGCCCCCAGTGCCCCCAGTAACCCCAGTGTCCCCAGTACGCGCGGCTGGTGCAGATCGTGGGCCAGCACGACCTGAGACACCCCAGCGCCCCCCAATCCCTTCCCAGTAACTCCCAGTCTGTCCCAGTGCCTCCCTAGTCTGTCCCAGTGCCCCCAGTCCCCCAGTAACCCCAGTGCTCCCAGTACGCGCGGCTGGTGCAGATCGTGGGCCAGCACAGAATGAGACCCCCAGAGCCCCCAGAGCCCCCAATCCCTTCCCAATCTGTCCCAGTGCCCCCAGTCTGTCCCAGTCCTTCCCAGTGCCCCCAGTCTGTCCCAGTGCCCCCAGTAACCCCAGTTTGCCCAGTACGCGCTGGCTGGTGCAGATCGTGGGCCAGCACGACCTGGGGCGTGGGGATCACGCTGGGCGCCCATCAGTCCATCGGCTTCAAGGGGCTGCTGCTCTCACGGGAACCGCGAGCAGAGGAGAGGTACCTGCCCCGCCTGGCCACGGGTGAGGCAGCCCAGGGCACCCCAAAACATCCCAGAATATTCCCAAAATATTCTAAAAATATTCCCAAAATATCCCAACCCCCCTGGAAGGAGAGGTACCTGCCCGCCCTGGCCACGGGTGAGACAGCCCAGAACATCCCAAAAATTCACCCAAAATATTCCCAAAATATCCCCCAAATATCCCCAAAATATCCCCAAAATATTCCCAAAATATCCCAAAATATTCCCAAAATATCCCAACCCCCCTGGAAGGAGAGGTACCTGCCCGCCCTGGCCACGGGTGAGACAGCCCAGGGCACCCCAAAATTCACCCAAAATATCCCCAAAATGTCCCCAAATATTCCCAAAATATTCCTAAAATATTCCTAAAAATATTCCCAAAATTCACCAAAATATCCCAACCCCCCCGGAAGGAGAGGTACCTGCCCCGCCTGGCCACGGGTGAGACAGCCCAGGGCATCCCAAAACATCCCAGAATATCCCCAAAGTATCCCCAAAATATTCCTAAAATATTCCCAAAATATCCCCAAAATATTCCCAAAATATCCCCCAAATGTTCCCAAAATATTCCCAAAATATCCCCAAAATATCCCCAAAACATCCCCAAAATATCCCCAAAATATTCCCAAAATATCCCCAAAATATCCCCAAAATATTCCTAAAAATATCCCCAAAATATTCCCAAAATATTCCTAAAATATCCCCAGAATATCCCCAATATATCCCCAAATTATTCCCAAAAATTCACCCAAAATATCCCCAAAAATATTCCCAAAATATCCCCAAAAATTCTCAAAACATTCCCAAAACATCCCCAAAATATCCCCAAAAATATTCCCAAAATATCCCCAAATTATTCCCAAAAATTCACCCAAAATATTCCCAAAAATCCCCAAAATATTCCCAAAAATTCCCAAAATATCCCCAAAAATTCATCCAAAATATCTCCAAAAATTCACCCAAAATATTCCCAAAAATTCACCCAAAATATTCCCAAAATATCCTAAAAATTCACTAAAAATATTCCCAAAAAAATCCCCCAAAATTTGAGGATTTTTAGGTTGGAATTTTTGCATTTTTGGGACTTTTTGGGTGGAATTTTCTCATTTTTGGGTTTTTTTGAACAGGAATTTTTGGGAATTTTTGGACCTTAAGGAATCCCAGGGTGTCTCTGGTTATTCCCAGAATCCCAAAAATCCCAAAATTCCCAATTTTTAGAAAATTTAGGAATAATCTGACGAACTTTAAGGTGGAATTTTTGCATTTTTGAGACTTTTTGGGTGGAATTTTCTCATTTTTGGGTTTTTTTGAACAGGAATTTTTGGGAATTTTTGGGAATTTCAGATCTCTGCCACTCCCAGTGTCTCCTTGGCCGTTCCCAAATTCCCAAAATCCCCAAATTCCCAATTTTTAGCAATTTTGGGAATAATCTGAACAACTTTAGGGTGGAATTTTGCATTTTTTGGGTGGAATTTTCTCTTTTGGGTTTTTTCAAGCGGGATTTTTGGGATTTTCCCAACTCTGGGAATCCCAGTGACCCCCTGGGGGTTTCTGGCCATTCCCAAAATCCCAAAATCCCAAAATTCCCAATTTTTAGAAAATTTGGGAATATTCTGATGAAGTTTAGGGTAAAATTTTCACAGTTTTGGGACTTTTGGGGTGGAATTTTCTCATTTTTGGGCAGAATTTTCTCATTTTTGGGTCTTTTTGAACCGGGTTTTTTGGGATTTTCCCAACTCTGGGAATCCCAGTGACCCCCTGGGGGTTTCTAGCCATTCCCAAAATCCCAAAATCCCCAAATTCCCAATTTTTAGGAATTTTGGGAATAATCTGACGAACTTTAGGGTGGAATTTTCGCATTTTTGGGCGGAATTTTCTCATTTTTGGGTCTTTTCGAACGGGATTTTTTGGGATTTTCCCAACTCTGGGAATCCCAGTGACCCCCTGGGGGTTTCTGGCCATTCCCAAATTGCCCAAATTGCCCAAATTTGCCGTTTTTAGGGGAGATGGTGGCTGCTTTCTGCCTGACAGAGCCGGGCAGCGGCTCCGACGCCGCCTCCATCCGCACCCGCGCCACGCCCAGTCCCTGCGGGAAATTCTGGACCCTGGAGGGGGAAAAAACCTGGATCAGGTCAGGAATTTGGGAATTTTGGGAATTCTGGGAGGAGTTCTGGGAACAGCACCCCAAAATTTGGGGGTTTGGGGAAAAAAATCCCGAATTTTTAGGGTGTTTCAGTCAGAAAATACTGAATTTTAAGGGTTTTTTGGTTCAAAAAATGCGGATTTTTGGGAGGTTTTTTTGTGGAATTTTGGGATTTTTTTGGGGGAGTTTTGATCCATGGATTCCAAAATTTGGGGTTTGGGGTGAAAATCCCGAATTTTGGGGGTGTTTTAATGGGAAAATGTTGAATTTTGGGGGTTTTTTGTTCAAAAAATGTGGATTTTTGGGAGGTTTTTTTGTGGAATTTTGGGATTTTTTTGGGAGGTTTTTTGTGGAATTTTTCTGGGGAGTTTTGATCCATGGATTCCAAAATTTGGGGGTTTGGAGAAAAAAATCCCGAACTTTGGGGGTGTTTCAGTCAGAAAATATTGAATTTTTGGGGTGTTTTTGTTGGAAAAATGGATTTCTCGATTTTTTTCCTCAAATTCCCATTTTTCCTCCCAAAATTTCTCATTTTTGTTCCCCAAACTCCCATTTTTTCCCCCAAATCCCCATTTTTCCTCCCAAAACTCCCTTTTTTTTTCCCAAATTCTTGATTTTTTTTCCCAAACTCCCATTTTTTTTCCCAAATTCCCATTTTTGCTCCCAAAATTTCTCATTTTTCCTCCCAAACTCCCTTTTTTTTCGGAAAACTCCCATTTTTTTCCCAAATTCTTTATTTTTTTCCCAAATTCCCTTTTTTTCCCCCAAATTCCCATTTTTCCTCCCAAAACTCCCTTTTTTTTCCCAAATTTTCGATTTTTTCCCCAAATTCCCATTTTTCCTCCCAAAATTTCTAATTTTTTTCCCAAATTCTTGATTTTTTTCCCAAATTCCCATTTTTTTCCCAAATTCCCATTTTTCCTCCCAAAACTCCCATTTTTTTTCTTAAATTCTGATTTTTTGTCCCAAATTCTCGATTTTTTTTTCCCGAATTCCCATTTTTCCTCCCAAAACTCCCATTTTTTGTCCCAAATTCTGATTTTTTTGTCCCAAATTCTGATTTTTTTCCCCAAATTCTGATTTTTTGTCCCAAATTCTCGATTTTTTTTTTCCCCAAATTCCCATTTTTCCTCCCAAAACTCCCATTTTTTGTCCCAAATTCTGATTTTTTTGTCCCAAATTCTGATTTTTTTTGTCCCAAATCCTGATTTTTCTTCCCCAAATTCTGATTTTTTTGTCCCAAATCCTGATTTTTTTCCCCAAATTCTGATTTTTTGTCCCAAATTTTGATTTTTTGTCCCAAATTCTAATTTTTTTCCCCAAATTCTGATTTTTTTTGTCCCAAATTCTGATTTTTTGCCCCAAATTCTGATTTTGTCCCCAAATTCTGATTTTTTGTCCCAAATTCTGATTTTTTGCCCCAAATTCTGATTTTTTTTGTCCCAAATTCTGATTTTTTGTCCCAAATTCTGATTTTTTGTCCCAAATCCTGATTTTTTTCCCCAAATTCTGATTTTTTTGTCCCAAATTCTGATTTTTTGTCCCAAATTCTGATTTTTTTGTCCCAAATTCTGATTTTTTTCCCCAAATTCTGATTTTTTGTCCCAAATTCTCGATTTTTTTTTCCCAAATTCCCATTTTTCCTCCCAAAACTCCCATTTTTTTTCCCAAATTCTCGATTTTTTCCCCAAATTCCCATTTTTCCTCCCAAAACTCCCATTTTTTTTCCCAAATTCTGATTTTTTTTTCCCAAGTTCTGATTTTTTTCCCCAAATTCTGATTTTTTTTCCCCAAATTCTGATGTTTTTGTCCCAAATTCTGATTTTTTTTCCCCAAATCCTGATTTTTTCCCCAAATTCTGATTTTTTGCCCCAAATTCTGATTTTTTTTGTCCCAAATTCTCGATTTTTCTTCCCCAAATCCCCATTTTTTCTCCCAAAACTCCCATTTTTTTTCTTAAATTCTGATTTTTTGTCCCAAATTCTCGATTTTTTTTTCCCAAATTCCCATTTTTCCTCCCAAAACTCCCATTTTTTTTCCCAAACTCCCATTTTTTTCCCCAAATTCCCATTTTTCCTCCCAAAACTCCCATTTTTTTCCCCAAATTCTGATTTTTTTGTCCCAAATCCTGATTTTTTCCCCAAATTCTGATTTTTTTTCCCCAAATTCTAATTTTTTTCCCCAAATTCTGATTTTTTTGTCCCAAATTCTGATTTTTTGTCCCAAATTCTGATTTTTTTGTCCCAAATTCTGATTTTTTTTCCACAAATTCTGATTTTGTCCCCAAATTCTGATTTTTTGTCCCAAATTCTGATTTTTTGCCCCAAATTCTGATTTTTTTTGTCCCAAATTCTCGATTTTTTTCCCAAATTCCCATTTTTCCTCCCAAAATTTCTCGTTTTTCTTCCCCAAATCCCCATTTTTCCTCCCAAAACTCCCATTTTTTTTCCCAAATTCTGATTTTTTTGTCCCAAATTCTGAATTTTTTGTCCCAAATCCTGATTTTTTGTCCCAAATTCTGATTTTTTTTCCCCCAAACTCTGATTTTATCCCCAGTAACGGGGGCCTGGCCGAGCTGTTCACGGTTTTTGCCAAAACTCCCCTGAAGGACGAGAGGAGCGGCGAGAGCAAAGAGAAAATCACGGCCTTCATCGTGGAGAGGGGCTTTGGGGGGGTCACCAGGTGGGGGAAATTTGGGAATTCGGGAATTTTGGGAATTTTGGGAATTTATTTGGGATTTTTTGGGGGATTTTTGGGAATTTATTTGGGATTTTTGGGAAATTTATTTGGGAATTTTGGGGGAGAGCAAAAGAAAATCACGGCCTTCATTGTGGAGAGGGGCTTTGGGGGGTCACCAGGTGGGGGAAATCTGGGAATTCGGGAATTTTGGGAATTTGGGAATTTATTTGGGATTTTTTGGGGGATTTTTGGGGATTTATTTGGGATTTTTTGGGGGATTTTTGGGGATTTATTTGGGAATTCTGGGGGAGAGCAAAGAGAAAATCCCAACGTTCATCGTGGAGAGAGGGTTTGGGGGGGTCACCCAGTGAGGGAAAATTTGGGAATTTGGGAATTTTGGGAAATTTGGGAATGCTGGGAAATTTGGGAATTCCAGGGAATTCAGGAATTTTGGGATTTTTGGGGGGATTTTTGGGAATTTATTTGGGAATTTTGGGCAAGAGCAAAGAGAAAATCCCAATGTTCATCGTGGAGAGAGGGTTTGGGGGGGTCACCAGGTGAGGGAAATTTGGGAATTTTGGGAAATTTAGGAAATTTGGTAATTTTGGGTATTTGGGAATTTTGGGAAATTTAGGAATTTTGGGAATTTATTTGGAAATTTATTTGGGAATTTTGGGAATTTATTTGGGAATTTTGGGCGAGAGCAAAGAGAAAATGACGGCGTTCATCTTGGAGAGAGGGTTTGGGGGGGTCACCAGGTGGGTGAAAAACTGGGGAATTTTGGGAATTTGGGAATTTTGGGAAATTTAGGAAATTTGGGGATTTATTTAGGAATTTATTTGGGAATTTTGGGAATTTATTTGGGAATTTTGGGAATTTATTTGGGAATTTTGGGCCAGAGCAAAGAGAAAATCCCAACGTTCATTGTGGAGAGAGGGTTTGGGGGGGTCACCCAGTGAGTGAAATTTGGGAATTTGGGAATTTTGGGAATTTATTTGGAAATTTATTTGGGAATTTTGGGAATTTATTTGGGAATTTTGGGCGAGAGCAAAGAGAAAATCCCAACGTTCATTGTGGAGAGAGGCTTGGGGGGGTCACCCAGTGAGTGAAATTTGGGAATTTGGGAATTTTGGGAAATTTAGGAAATTTGGGAATTTATTTGGGAATTTTTGGGGGATTTTTGGGGATTTATTTGGGAATTTTGGGGAGAGCAAGAGAAAATCCCAACGTTCGTTGTGGAGAGAGGCTTTGGGGGGTCACCAGGTGGGGGAAATTTGGGAATTCTGGAATTTTGGGAATTTATTTGGGATTTTTGGGGGATTTTTGGGAATTTATTTGGGAATTTTAGGCGAGAGCAAAGAGAAAATCCCAATGTTCATCGTGGAGAGAGGGTTTGGGGGGGGTCACCAGGTGGGTGAAAAATTTGGGAATTTTGGGAATTTGGGAATTTTGGGAATTTATTTAGGAATTTATTTGGGAATTTTGGGAATTTATTTGGGAATTTTAGGCGAGAGCAAAGAGAAAATCACGGCGTTCATTGTGGAGAGGGGCTTTGGGGGTCACCAGGTGAGGGAAATTTGGGAATTTGGGAATTTTGGAATTTTGGGAATTTATTTGGGATTTTTTGGGGGATTTTTGGGGATTTATTTGGGAATTTTGGGCGAGAGCAAAGAGAAAATCACGGCCTTCATTGTGGAGAGAGAGGGTTTGGGGGGGTCACCAGGTGAGGGAAATTGGGGAATTTGGGAATTTTGGGAAATTTGGGAATTCCAGGGAATTCAGGAATTTTGGGATTTTTTGGGGGATTTTTGGGAATTTATTTGGGAATTTTGGGCAAGAGCAAAGAGAAAATCCCAACGTTCATCGTGGAGAGAGGGTTTGGGGAGGTCACCCAGTGAGTGAAATTTGGGAATTTGGGAATTTTGGGAAATTTAGGAAGTTTGGGGATTTATTTAGGAATTTATTTGGGAATTTTGGGAATTTATTTGGGAATTTTGGGCGAGAGCAAAGAAAAAATCCCAACGTTCATCATGGAGAGAGGGTTTGGGGGGTCACTCAATGAGTGGGAAAGAATTCCTGGGAATTTGGGGATTTATTTGGGAATTTATTTGGGAATTCTGGGAATTTGAGGGATTCTGGGAATTTATTTATTTATGGAGAGAGGGTTTGGGAGGGGGTCACTCAATGAGTGGAAAATTTGGGAATGCTGGGCGATCCAGGAATTTTTTTTTTTTTTTTTTCATTTTCTCATTGTTTTTTCCCATTTTTTCTCTGATTTCACCCCAAAATCTCAGCGGCCCCCCCGAGAAGAAGTTGGGGATCAAAGCCTCCAACACCACCTCGGTTTATTTCGACTCTGTCCGTGTCCCCTCCCAAAATATTTTGGGGACCCCCGGGGAGGGGTTCAAGGTGGCCATGAACATCCTGAACAACGGCAGGTTCGGCATGGCGGCGGCCATGGCTGGCACCATGAGGGGGCTGCTGGCCACGGCGGTGAGAATTGCCAAAAATCCCCAAATTCCCAAAATTCTGCACCCCAAACCCTGAAATAGCAAAAAACCCCGAGAAAATCGGGGAAAATTTGGGGGAAAAATGCCCAAATTAAAAAAAACCCCCAAAATTCCCTGAAATTCGCCCAAGTTTCTCTCAAAATCTCCCTAAAATTTCCCCTGAATTCCATAAAAATTCTCCCCAAAATTCCCTCAAAATCCCCCTAAAATTGCCCAAAATACCCTAAAAATTCCCTAGAATTCCCCAAAATCCCCTAAAATTTCCTCAAAATTCCCCCAGAAGTGTTCCCAAAATTCTTCAAAAATTCCCTAAAAATCCTTCTAAAATTCCCACTAAAATTTACCACAAAATTCCCTCTAAATTTCCCCTGAGATATTCCCAAAATTATTCCAGAATTCCCTAAAAATTCCCCCAAAATTCCCTAAAAATCCCCATGGCTGGCACCATGAGGGGGCTGCAGCCACGGCGGTGAGAATTGCCAAAAAATCCCCAAATTCCCAAAATTCTGCACCCCAAATCCTGAAAATAGCAAAAAACCCCGAGAAAATCGGGGAAAATTTGGGGGAAAAACCCAAAAATTCAGAAAAAAACCCAAAAATTCCCTGAAATTCGCCCAAAATCCCCTAAAAATTCCCCCAAATTCCCTAAAAATTTTCCCTAAATTCCCTCAAAATTCCCTGAAAATTCCTAAAGTTCCCTAAAAATCCCTCCAAAATTTCTTCAAAATTCCTAAAGATCCCCATGGCTGGCACCATGAGGGGCTGCTAGCCACGGCGGTGAGAATTGCCAAAAATTCCCCAAATTCCCAAAATTCTGCACCCCAAATCCTGAAAATAGCAAAAAACCCGAGAAAATCGGGGAAAATTTGGGGAAAAACCCAAAAATTCAGAAAAAACCCAAAATTCCCTGAAAATTCCCCAAATTTTCCAAAAAATTCCCTGAAATTCTCCCTAAAATTTCCCCCAAAATTCTCTAAAAATTTCCCCAAATTCCGAAAAATTTTCCCCAAAATTCTCTCAATCCCCTAAAAATTCCCCAAAATTCCTCCAAAATCCCCTAAAATTCCCTAAAATCCCCCAAAATTCTCCCTAAAATTCCCCAAAATTCCTCCCAAAATTCCCTAAAAATTTCCCACATTCCCTCAAAATCTCTTTAAAATTCCCCTGAAATTCTCCCCAAAATTCTCTAAAAATTTTCCCCAAAATTCCCCCTAAAATCCCTCCAAAATTGCCCCAAAATTCTCCCTAAAATTCCTCAAAATTCTTCTAGAATTCCCTAAAAAATCTCCCTAAATTTCCCCTAAAATTCTTCACAAAATTCCCTAAAAATTCCCCCAAATTCCCTAAAAAATGTTCCCTAAAATTCCCTAAAAAATGTTCCCTAAAATTCCCTAAAAATTCCCCTAAAATTCCCTAAAATTCCCTAAAAATTCCCCTAAAAATTCCCCCAAATTTCCTAAAAATGTTCCCCAAAAATCCCTAAAATTCCCTAAAAATTCCCCCAAATTCCCTAAAAAACGTTCCCCAAAATTCCCTAAAATTCCCTAAAAATTCCCCTAAAATTCCCTAAAAATTCCCCCAAATTCCCTAAAAAATGTTCCCCAAAATTCCCTAAAATTCCCTAAAAATTCCCCCAAATTCCCTAAAAAACGTTCCCCAAAATTCCCTAAAACTTCCTAAAAATTCCCCTAAAATTCCTTAAAAATTCCCCCAAATTCCCTAAAAAATGTTCCCCAAAAATCTCTAAAATTCCCTAAAAATTCCCTAAAAATTCCCAAAAAATCTCTTTGAATCCCTCAAAAACCCCCCTAAAATTCCCCAAAATTCCCAAAAATCCCCTAAATTCCCCTCCCCCATTTTTTTGGGATCCCCCCAAATTTTGGGAATTTTTTCCAGGTTTCCCACGCTGCCAACCGGACCCAGTTTGGGGCCAAAATCCACAAATTTGGGGCCATCCAGGAGAAGCTGGGCAGGATGGCGCTGCTGCACTACGTCACCGAGGTGAAATTGGGATTTTGGGGAAATTTGGGGAAATTTGGGAATTCTGGGAGGGATCCTGAAAAATTTGGGAGAAATTTGGGAAGATTTCGTGGAATTTTTGGGAATTTTGGGGGGATTTTGGGCGGGAATTTGGGGAAAAAAATGGGAATTTTGGGAGGGATCCTGAAAAATTTTGGGGAAATTTTGGGGATATTTGGGAAGATTTTGTGGAATTTTTGGGAATTTGGGGAGAGGATTTGGGAGGGAATTTGGGGAATTTGGGAATTCTGGGAGGATCCTGAAAAAATTTTCGGGGGGAATTTTGGGAGGGATCCTGAAAAATTTTTGGGAATTTTGGGGAAAATTTGTTAAGATTTTGTGAAATTTTTGGGAATTTGGGGAAATTTTGGGAATTCTGGGAGGGATCCTGAAAAATTTTGGGGGAAATTTGGGAAGATTTCGTGGAATTTTTGGGAATTTTGGATGGTTTTGGGGGAATTTTGGGAGGAATCCTGAAAAATTTTAGGTGAGTTTTGGAGGATTTTGGGGAATTTTTGGGAATTAGGGGAGGGATTTGGGAGGGAATTTGGGGAAATTTTGGGAAAATTTTGGGAATTCTGGGAGGGATCCTGAAAAATTTGGGAGAAATTTGGGAAGATTTTGTGGAATTTTTGGGAATTTTGGGAGGGAATTTGGGGCAAAAATTGGGAATTTTGGGAGGGATCCTGAAAAATTTTGGGGAAATTTTGGGGATATTTGGGAAGATTTTGTGGAATTTTTGGGAATTTGGGGAGGGATTTGGGAGGGAATTTGGGGGAATTTTGGGAATTCTGGGAGGGATCCTGAAAAATTTTCGGGGAATTTTGGGAGGGATCCTGAAAAATTTTTGGGAGAAATTTGGGAAGATTTCGTGGAATTTTTGGGAATTTTGGATGGTTTTGGGGGAATTTTGGGAGGAATCCTGAAAAATTTTAGGTGAGTTTTGGAGGATTTTGGGGAATTTTTGGGAATTAGGGGAGGGATTTGGGAGGGAATTTGGGGAAATTTTGGGAAAATTTTGGGAATTCTGGGAGGGATCCTGAAAAATTTGGGGGGAAATTTGGGAAGATTTCGTGGAATTTTATGGAATTTTTTGAGAATTTTTTGGGGAATTTTGGGAGGGATCTTGAGAAGTTTGGGGAGAATTTGAGAGGATTTTGGGGAAATTTGGGAAGGAATTTTGGGAATTCTGGGAGGGATCCTGAAAAATTTTGGGGGAAATTTGAGAAGATTTTGGGGAATTTTTGGGAATTTTGGGGGGATTTTGGGAGGAATCCTGAAAAATTTTAGGTGAATTTTGGAGGATTTGGGGAATTTTGGGAATTTGGAGGGATTTGGGAGGGAATTTGGGGGAATTTTGGGAAAATTTTGGGAATTCTGGGAGGGATCCTGAAAAATTTGGGGGGAAATTTGGGAAGATTTCGTGGAATTTTTGGGAATTTTGGGCGGTTTTGGGAGGGATTTTGGGAGGGAATTTGGGGAAATTTTAGGAAATTCTGGGAGGGATCCTGAAAAATTTTGGGAGGGATCCTGAAAAATTTTGGGGGAATTTGGGAATTTTTGGGGAATTTTATGGAATTTTGGGAGGGATCCTGAAAAATTTTAGGCAAATTTTGGAGGATTTTGGGGAATTTTTAGGAATTTGGGAGGAAATTTGGGGGATTTTGGATTTTGGGAATTCTGGGAGGGATCCTGAAAAATTTTGGGAATGATTTGAGGTGGGGGAATTTATGGAATTTTTTGGGAATTTTGGGGGGGGTGATTTTTATAGATTTGGGAGGGAATTTGGAAAAATTCCTGAATTTTTTTTTTTTTCCCAAAATTTGGATGATCCTAAAAATTTGGGAGAATTCCCAGAATTTTGGGTGGAATTTGAGCAAATTTTGCTCAAAATTTTGGGAATTTTTTATGGAAAAGCTCCAGAATTTCAACTGAAAATTCCCAAATTTTTTCAGGAATGCCCCAAATTCCCAAATTTTTTTAGGAAATTCCCAAATCCCTCCCAAAAAACGTGACAAAATTTGGGAGAATTGCGCAAACCCCGGGCTGGGTTTGGGTGAAATTCCATCAAATTTCGGCCGATTTCGCTGGAAATTTGGGGAATTTTTTACGGGAAATTCTTGGAATTTCGACTGAAAATTCCCAAATTTTTTTGGGGATGTCCTAAAATTTGGGTTTTTCTCCCCAAAATCCAGTCCATGGCCTTCATGATCAGCGCCAACATGGACAGGGGCGACCCCGACTTCCAGATCGAGGCGGCGATCAGCAAAATCTTCGGCTCGGTGCGAAATCTGGGGGTTCCTGGGGGGGGAATTCTGGGGAAAATTTGGGAAAAATTTGGGGAAAATTTGGAAAAAATTTGGGAAAAATTTGGGGAAAATTTGGAAAAATTTGGGAATTGTGAGGGATTTTTTTTTGCGATTTTTGGGGGGATTTTGGGAGGGATTTGAGGAATTCCCAAAATTTGGGAATTCCTGGGGGTGGGAGGGAATTCTGGGGAACATTTGGGAAAAATTTGGGGAAAATTTGGGGACAATTTGGAAAAAATTTGGGAAAAATTTGGGGAAAATTTGGGGAAATTTGGAAAAATTTGGGAATTCTGAGGGATTTTTTTGCAATTTTTGGGGGATTTTGGGAGGGATTTGAGGAATTCCCAAAATTTGGGAATTCCTGGGGGGTGGGAGGGAATTCTGGGGAACATTTGGGAAAAATTTGGGAAAATTTGGGAAAAATTTGGGGAAAATTTGGGAAAAATTTGGGAAAATTTGGAAAAATTTGGGAATTCGCGAGGGATTTTTTTTTGCGATTTTGGGGGATTTTGGGGATTTTTGCGATTTTTGGGGAGAATTTTGGGAGGATTTCAGAAATTCTCAAATTTTGGGATGGGATTTTGGGGAGTTCCTGGGGGAGGGGAGGGAATTCTGGGAAAAATTTGGGAGAATTTGGAAAATAAATTGGGAATTCTGAGGGGTTTGGGGCGATTTTTGGGGGGGATTTTGGGGATTTTTGGGGGGATTTTGGGAGGGATTTGAGGAATTCCCAAAATTTGGGGATTCCTGGGGTGGGGAGGGAATTCTGGGAAAAATTTGGAAAAAATTTGGGGAAAATTTGGAAAAATTTGGGAATTCTGAGGGATTTGGGGGAATTTTTGGGGGGATTTGGGGGATTTTTGGGATTTTTTGGGAATATGGGGGAGGATTTTGGGAGGGATTCCCAAATTTTGGGAGATTTTGGGATTTTTCTCAAATTTTGGGGAATTCCTGGGGGGTGGGAGGAATTCTGGGAAAAATATGGAAAAAATTGGGAAAAAATTGGGAAAAATTTGGGAATTCTGAGGGATTTGGGGGGATTTTGGGAGTTTTTGGGATTTTTTTGGGAATTTTGGGGGGATTTTGGGAGGGATTTGAGGAATTCCCAAAATTTGGGAATTCCTGGGGGTGGGAGGGAATTCTGGGGAACATTTGGGAAAAATTTGGGGAAAATTTGGAAAAAATTTGGGGAAAATTTGGGAAAAATTTGGGGAAAATTTGGGAAAAATTTGGGGAAAATTTGGAAAAATTTGGGAATTGCGAGGGATTTTTTTTTTTTGCGATTTTTGGGGGATTTCGGGATTTTTTGGGAATTTTGGGGGAGGATTTTGGGAGGGATTTCAGAAATTCTCAAATTTTGGGATGGGATTTTGGGGAGTTCCTGGGGGAGGGGAGGGAATTCTGGGAAAAATTTGGGAAAATTTGGGAAAAAATTTGGGAATTCTGAGGGATTTTTTTCGCGATTTTTGGGGGGGATTTTGGGGATTTTTTGGGGGAATTTTGGGGGGATTTTTGGGAGGGGTTTGAGGAATTCCCAAAATTTGGGGGGTTCCTGGAGGGTGGGGACGGAATTCTGCGGGAATTTTGGGAAAAATTTGGAAAAATTTGGGAAAAATTTGGGGAAAATTGGGAAAAATTTGGGAATTCTGAGGATTTTTTGCGATTTTTGGGGGGATTTTGGGAGGGATTTGAGGAATTCCCAAAATTTGGGGATTCCTGGGGGTGGGAGGGAATTCTGGGGGAATTTTGGGGAAAATTTGGGAAAAATTTGGGGAAAATTTGGGGAAAATTTGGAAAAATTTGGGAATTGTGAGGGATTTTTTTGCGATTTTTGGGGGGATTTTGGGAGGGATTTGAGGAATTCCCAAAATTTGGGGGTTCCTGGGGGGGGGGAATTCTGGGGAAAATTTGGAAAAAATTTGGAAAAAAAATTGGGAAAAATTTGGAAAAATTTGGGAATTGTGAGGGATTTTTTTTTGCGATTTTTGGGGGGATTTCGGGGATTTTTTGGGAATTTTGGGGAGGATTTTGAGAGGGATTTCAGAAATTCTCAAATTTTGGGATGGGATTTTGGGGAGTTCCTGGGGGAGGGGAGGGAATTCTGGGAAAAATTTGGGAAAATTTGGAAAAAATTGGGAATTCTGAGGGATTTAGGGGCGATTTTTGGGGGGGGATTTTGGGGATTTTTTGGGATTTTTGGGGGGATTTTGGGAGGGTTTGAGGAATTCCCAAAATTTGGGGATTCCTGGGAGTGGGGAGGAATTCTGGGAAAAATTTGGAAAAAATTTGGGGAAAATTTTGAAAAATTTGGGAGTTCTGGGGGATTTCGGGGGAATTTTTGGGGGGATTTGGGGGATTTTTGGGATTTTTTGGGAATATGGGGAGGATTTTGGGAGGATTCCCAAATTTTGGGAGATTTTTGGGATTTTTTCCCAAATTTTGGGGAATTCCTGGGGGTGGGGAGGGAATTCTGGGAAAAATATGGAAAAAATTGGGAAAAAATTGGGAAAAATTTGGGAATTCTGAGGGATTTGGGGGCGATTTTTGGGGGGATTTGGGGATTTTTGGGAATTTTGGGGGGATTTTGGGAGGGATTTGAGGAATTCCCAAAATCTGGGGGTTCCTGGGGGGAGGGGGGGGGGGAATTCGGGGGAATTTTGGGAAAAATTTGGGAAAAAATCGGGAAAATTTGGGAAAATTTGGGATATTTTCTGGGAATTTTGGGTGAAATTTGGGATTTTTTGGGGGACTTTCTTAATGAAATTTGGGATTTTTTCTGGGAATTTTGGGTGAAATTTGGAATTTTTTCTCATGAATTTTTAAGGAAATTTGGGATTTTTTGGGGAATTTTGGGGAAATTTGGGATTTTTTGGGGGACTTTTTTAATGAAATTTGGGATATTTTTCTGGGAATTTTGGGTGAAATTTGGGAATTTTTTCCTGAGAACTTTGGGATTTTTTCCTGGGAGTTTTGGGATTTTTTTTTTTTGGGGGGGGGAATTTTGGATGAAATTTGGGATTTTTTTCTGGGAATTTTTGATTAAATTTGGGATTTTTTGGGGATTTTTCAAATGAAATTTGGGATTTTTTCCTGGGAATTTTGGGATTTTTTTCTGGGAATTTTTAAATGAAATTTGGGAATTTTTCTGGGAATTTTGGGGCTTTTCCAGGCTGAGTTTTTAACTTGAAATTTTGGGATTTTCCCAAAATTTGGGTTTTTTTCCCCAATCCCAGGAGGCCGCCTGGGCCGTGGCCGACGAGTGCATCCAGCTGATGGGGGGGATGGGCTTCATGAAGGTGAGTTTGGGAAAATCCCAAATTTGGGAATTTTGGGAATTCAGGGATCGGGAATTTACGGAATTTTGGGAAAAATTCCTGAGATTTTGGGGGGTTTTTCCTCATTTTGGGAATTTTTTCCTCATTTTTAAGGTTTTTTTTCCTCATTTTTGGGGCCAAATCCCCAAATTTTGGGAATTTTTGGGATTTTGGGAATCCTGGATTTTGAGGATTGAGAATTTTTGGAGTTTTTGGAATTTTGGGGAAGATTCCCGAAATTTTGGGGATTTTTTTTCTCCATTTTTTAAATTTTTTCCCTTTTTTTTTGGTTTTTTTCCTCATTTTTAAGTTTTTTTCTCATTTTGGGGCCAAATCCCCAAAATTTTGGGACTTTTTGGGAATTTTTTTGGATTTTGGGATATCGTGGAGTTCAGGGACTGGGAATTTATGGAATTTTGGGGAAAATTCCTGGAATTTTGGGGGTTTTGGGGTCCCCAGGAGCCGGGCGTGGAGCGGGTGCTGAGGGATTTGAGGATTTTCCGAATTTTCGAGGGAACCAACGACATCCTGCGGCTCTTCCTGGCCCTGCAGGGCCTCCAGGTACTGGGGTATACTGGTTTGGACTGGTTTGGACTGGGTTATACTGGTTTGGACTGGGTTTTACTGGTTTGGACTGGTTTATACTGGTTCATACTGGGAATGGACTGGGATGGATTTCAGGACATCCTGCGGCTGTTCCTGACCCTGCAGGGCCTCCAGGTACTGGGGTATACTGGTTTGTACTGGTTTGGACTGGGTTGTACTGGTTTATACTACGATTGACTGGGTTATACTGGTTTGGACTGGGATTGACTTGGTTATACTGGTTCATACTGGGAATGGACTGGGATGGATTTCAGGACATCCTGAGGCTGTTCCTGACCCTGCAGGGCCTCCAGGTACTGAGGTATACTGGTTTATACTGGTTTATACTAGTTTGTACTGGTCTGGACTGGGTTATACTGGTTTGTCCTGGGTTATACTGGATTATACTGGGTTGGACTGGGATGGACTTCAGGACATCCTGAAGCTCTTCCTGGCCCTGCAGGGCCTCCAGGTACTGGTTTATACTGGTTTGGACTGGTTTATACTGGTTTGGACTGGGTTATACTGGTTTGGACTGGTTTATACTGGTTTGGACTGGTTTATACTGGTTCATACTGGGAATGGACTGGGATGGATTTCAGGACATCCTGAGGCTGTTCCTGACCCTGCAGGGCCTCCAGGTACTGGGGTATACTGGTTTGTACTGGTTTGGACTGGGTTGTACTGGTTTATACTACGATTGACTGGGTTATACTGGTTTGTGCTGGGATTGACTGGGTTATACTGGTTTATACTGGGAATGGACTGGGATGGATTTCAGGACATCCTGAGGCTCTCTCTGGCCCGGCAGGGCCTCCAGGTACTGGGGTGAACTGGCTTATACTGGTTTATACTGGAATGGACTGGTTTATACTGGTTTGGACTGGGATGGACTGGTTTATACCGGTTTATACTGGGATGGACTAGTTTATACTGGTTTGGACTGGGATGGACTGGTTTATACCGGTTTATACTGGGATGGACTAGTTTATACTGGTTTGGACTGGGATGGACTGGTTTATACTGGTTTATACTGGGATGGACTAGTTTATACTGGTTTGGACTGGGATGGACTGGTTTATACCGGTTTATACTGGGATGGTCTGAGTTGTACTGGGTTATACTGGTTTGGACTGGTTTATACTGGGAAATCCCCCAAGATCCCAGTTTTTTTCTGCTCAGAACTCCCGGGTGTTTGGAGCAGGAGCCCCCCCCAACATCCCTGGATTTTGGGGTTCCCCGACCCCCCAACATTCCCAATTTTGGGGGTCCCTGCAGGTTTTGGGGTTCCCTGACTCCCAGAATTCCCAGATTTTGGGGTTCCCTGCAAGTTTTGGGGTCCCCTGTTTTTGGAGTTCCCTGACTCCCAGAATTCCCAGATTTTGGGGTCCCTGCAGTTTTGGGGTTCCCTGACCTGTTCTCTGTTTTTGGGGTTCCCTGCAGGTTTTTGGGGGTGCAGCTCCCTGACCTCCCCCTCCGTTATTCCTGGGTTTTGGGACCCCCAGATTTCCCAGATTTTGGGTTGCCTTATCCCCAGCATTCCAAATTTTGGGGTTCCCTGCAGGTTTTGGGGTTCCCTGACCCTGTTCTCTGTTTTTGGGGTTCCCCGACCCCAGAATTCCCAGATTTTGGGGTCCCCTGACCCCGTTCTGGTTTTGGGGTCCCTGCAGGTTTTGGGGTTCCCTGCAGTTTTGGGGTCCCTGCAGGTTTGGGGTTCCCTGACCCCGCTGTTTTGGGGTCCCTGCAGGTTTTGGGGGTGCAGCTCCAGGGGGTGCAGGCGGCTCTCAAGGACCCCCTGGGCAACGTCGGGGTCCTGACGGGGGAGGTGACGCGGCGGCTGCGCAGGTAAGAAACGCCAAAAGCACCCCAAAAATCGGCCCAAAATCAGCCCAAAATCAGCCCAAAAGCTCCCCAAAATCATCCCAAAATCACACCAAAATCGGCCCAAAATCACCCCAAAAATCGGCCCAAAAACATCCCAAAATCACCCTAAAATCACCCCAAAATCATCCCAAAATCATCCCAAAAATCGGCCCAAAATCACCCCAAAATCACCCCAAAAATCGGCCCAAAAACACCCCAAAATCACCCTAAAATCACCCCAAAAATCACCCCAGAATCACCCTAAAATCACCCCAAAAATCACCCCAAAAATCGGCCCAAAAACGCCCCAAAAATCGGCCCAAAATCGGCCCAAAATCACCCCAAAAATCGGCCCAAAAGTCATCCCAAAATCACCCCAAAAATCGGCCCAAAATCGGCCCAAAATCACCCCAAAATCGGCCCAAAATCACCCCAAAAATCGGCCCAAAAATCACCCCCAAAATCACCCCAAAATCGGCCCAAAATCACCCCAGAATCACCCCCAAAATCACCCCAAAAATCGGCCCAAAATCGGCCCAAAATCACCCCAGAATCACCCCAAAATCGGCCCAAAAATCACCCCAAAATCACCCCCAAAACCGGCCCAAAATCATCCCAAAACCACCTGAAAATCACCCCAAAATCACCCCCCAAAATCGGCCCAAAATCACCCCCAAAATTACCCCCAAAATCGGCCCAAAATCACCCCCAAAATTACCCCCAAAATCGGCCCAAAATCACCCCAAAAATCATCCCAAAATTACCCCAAAATCATCCCAAAATCGGCCCAAAATCACCCCAGAAATCGGCCCAAATTCATCCCAAAATCATCCCAAAACCACCTTAAAATCACCCCAAAATCACCCAAAAATCACCCCAAAATCATCCCAAAATCACCCCAAAAATCGGCCCAAAATCATCCCAAAATCACCCCAAAAATCGGCCCAAAATCACCCCAAAATCACCCAAAAAATCGGCCCAAAATCATCCCAAAACCACCTGAAAATCACCCCAAAATCACCCAAAAATCATCCTAAAAATCGGCCCAAATTCATCCCAAAATCTCCCCCAAAATCACCCCCAAAATCACCCCCAAAATCGGCCCAAAATCAGCCCAAAAATCACCCCAAAATCACCTGAAAATCACCCCAAAGTCACCCCAAAAATCAACCCAAAATCATTTCAAAAACCACCTGAAAATCAGCCCAAAATCACCCCAAAATCACCTCAAAATTATCCCAAAATCACCCAAAATCATCCCAAAATCACCCAAAAATCAACCCAAAATCACCCCAAAATTACCTGAAATGGTTTTTAAATCACCCCAAAATCTCCCAAAAATCCACCCAAAATTACCCCAAAATTATCCTGAAATCACCCCAAAACCACCCAAAATCACCCAAAATTTCCCCAAAATTATGCCCAAAATCCACCCCAGATCACCCCAAAATTATCCCAAAATCTCTTTAACTCCTCCCCCAAATTCCATTTTTTTCCTCTCCTAAAATCCCATTTTTCCCCCAAAATCCCAATTAGGTGTTTTTTTTTTTTTCAAAATCCCAAATTTTGTTTTTTTCCCAAATCCCATTTTTGGGGTTTTTTTTGCCCAAAATCCCAAATTTTGTTTTTTTTCCCCAGGAAAGCCGGGGCTGGGCTCGGGGCTCTCCCTGCAGCACCTGGTGCACCCCGAGCTCAAGGATGGAGCCCAGCAGGTGAGTGCTGACCCCAAAAACCCCAAAATTCACCCAAAAACCCAAAATCCTCCCAAAAAAACCCAAAAATTCCCCCAGAAAACCCAAAAAATCCACCCAAAAAACCCCCCAAAATCCACCCAAAAACCCAAAAAAGCCACCCAAAAAAACCCAAAAAATCCAAAATTCATCTGAAATCCATCCCAAAAAACCCCAAATAATCCACCCAAAAATCCACCCAAAAAATCCACCCAAAAAACCCAAAATCCACCCAAAAAAACCAAAAATTCACCCAAAAAACCCACAAAAAATCCCAGAATTCACCTGAAACCCCCAAAAATCCTCAAATTCCCCCAAATCCCCTCCCTGCCCCCCGAGCTCGAGGGTGGAGCCAACAGGTGAGTGCTGACCCCAAAAACCCCAAAATCCACCCAAAAGAACCCAAAAAAACCCAAAAAACCCCAAAATTCCCCCAAAAACCCCAAAATTCACCCAAAACCCCAAAATTCATCTGAATTCCATCCCAAAACCCCAAAATCCACCCAAAAATCCCCCAAAATTCACCCAAAAATCCACCCAAAAAACCCAAAAATTCACCCAAAAAAATCCCAAAAAAATCCCAGAATTCACCTGAAACCCCTAAAAATCCCCAAATTCCCCCAAATTCCCCTCCCTGCACCCCGAGCTCGAGGGTGGAGCCAACAGGTGAGTGCTGACCCCAAAAACCCCAAAATTCACCCAAAAGAACCCCAAAACCCCCAAAAAACCCCCAAAATCCCCCATAAAACTCCAAAATTCACCCAAAACCAAAAAACCCAAAAATTCATCTGAATTCCATTCCAAAAACCCAAAATCCACCCAAAAACCCCCAAAATCCACCCCAAACAAACCCAAAATCCACCCAAAAAACCCCAAAAAATCCACCCAAAAACCCCAAAAATCCACCCAAAAATCCACCCAAAAACCCCAAAATTTACCCAAAAAACCCCAAAATGAACCCAAAAAACCCAAAATTCACCCAAAAACCCCAAAATCCCCCAAAAAACCCAAAAATCCACCCAAAAACCCCAAAATTCACCCAAAAACCCCCAAAATTCACCCAAAAAACTGAAAATCCATCCCAAAAAACTGAAAATACATCCCAAAAAACCCCAAAATCCACTCAAAATCCATCCCAAAAATCCCAGAATTCACCTGAGACCCCCAAAAATCGCCAAATTCATCCAAAATCTACCCAAAATCCACCCAAAAAACCTGAAAATCCACCCAAAAAACCCAAAAAATCCACCCAAAAAACCCAAAATCCGCCCCAAAAAACCCAAAATTCCCCCCAAAAAAACCCAAAATGCACCCAAAAATCCCCAAAATTCCCCCAAAACTCATCCTAAAAATCCCAAAATTCTTCTGGGACCCCCAAAAATCCCCAAATTCCCCCAAATCCCCTCCCTGCCCCCCGAGCTCGAGGGTGGAGCCAACAGGTGAGTGCTGACCCCAAAACCCCAAAATCCACCCAAAAGAACCCAAAAACCCCAAAAACCCCAAAAATCCCCAAAAAACCCCAAAATTCACCCAAAAACCCCAAAATTCATCTGAATTCCATCCCAAAAACCCCAAAATCCACCCAAAAATCCCCCAAAATTCACCCAAAAATCCACCCAAAAAACCCAAAAATTCACCCAAAAAAATCCCAAAAAAATCCCAGAATTCACCTGAAACCCCCAAAAATCCCCAAATTCCCCCAAATCCCCTCCCTGCCCCCCGAGCTCGAGGCTGGAACCAACGGGTGAGTCCGGGCTGGGACTGGGGGAATTTGGGGAATTTGGGGAATTTTGGGTGAATTTTGTCTGAATTTTATATTAATTTTATATTAACTTTATATTAATTTTATATTATTTTAATAATACTTTAATATTATATTAATTTTATGTTAATTTTATGTTAATTTTATATTATTTTTATATTATTTTATATTAATTTTATATTATTTTAGTATTAATTTTCTATTAATTTTATGTTAATTTTATATGATTTTTATATTAATTTTATGTTAATTTTCTATTAATTTTCTATTAATTTTATATTACTTTATATTAATTTTGTATTAGTTTTATATTTTTATGTTAATTTTATGTTAATTTTATGTTAATTTTCTATTATTTTTATATTAATTTTCTGTTAATTTTCTATTAATTTTCTATTAATTTTATATTAATTTTATATTATTTTATATTATTTTTATATTAATTTTATATTAATTTTGGGGTTATTGTGTTTGAATTTGGGCTGAATTTTGGGTGATTTTCGGCTGAATTTTGGGTGAATTTTGTATAAATTTTGGCTGAATTTGGTGTAAATTTTGGATAATTTTTGTGTGATTGTTGTGTGAATTTTCTATGAATTTTCTGTGAATTTTGGGGTGACTTCGTGTGAATTTTGGGTGAATTTTGTATAAATTTTGGCTGATTTTTGAGTGAATTTTGGGTGAATTTTGTCTGAATTTGTGTGAATTTTGTATAATTTTTGAGTGAATTTTGAGTGAATTTTGGGTGAATTTTGTATAAATTTTGGCTGAATTTGGTGTAAATTTTGGATAATTTTTGTGTGATTGTTGTGTGAATTTTCTATGAATTTTCTGTGAATTTTGGGGTGATTTTGGGTGAATTTTGGGTGAATTTTGTATAAATTTTGGCTGATTTTTGAGTGAATTTTGGGTGAATTTTGGCTGAATTTTGGATAAATTTTGTATAATTTTTGAGTGAATTTTGGGTGAATTTTGTCTGAATTTTGTCTGATTTTCTCTGAATTTTGACTGTTTTTGTCTGATTTTGCCTGAATTTTGTCTGATTTTGGTGGTTTTTATCTGAATTTTGGGTTTTTTTGGGTTTTTTTTTGTTTTTTCAGACCCAGCAGTGCCTGGAGCTCTTTGATTTTGGGTAAATTTTGGGTAAATTTTGGTTTTTTTTGGTTTTTTCCAGACCCAGCAGTGCCTGGAGCTCTTTGATTTTGGGTAAATTTTGGGTTTTTTGGGTTTTTTTGGTTTTTTTCAGACCCAGCAGTGCCTGGAGCTCTTTGATTTTGGGTGATTTTGGGTTTTTTTGGTTTTTCAGACCCAGCAGTGCCTGGAGCTCGTTGATTTTGGGTAAATTTTGGGGTTTTTTTATTTTTCCAGACCCAGCAGTGCCTGGAGCTCTTTGATTTTGTCTGAATTTTGGGTTTTTATCTGAATTTTGGTTTTTTTGGTTTTCCAGACCCAGCAGTGCCTGGAGCTCTTTGATTTTGGGTTTTTATCTGAATTTTGGTTTTTTGGTTTTTCCAGACCCAGCAGTGCCTGGAGCTCTTTGATTTTGGGTAAATTTTGGGTTTTTTATCTGAATTTTGGTTTTTTTTGGTTTTTTTCAGACCCAGCAGTGCCTGGAGCTCTTTGATTTTGGTTTTTTTTATCTGAATTTTGTTTTTTTATTTTTCCCAGACCCAGCAGTGCCTGGAGCTCTTTGATTTTGGTTTTTTTATCTGAATTTTGATTTTTTTTGTTTTTCCAGACCCAGCAGTGCCTGGAGCTCTTTGATTTTGGGGTAAATTTTGGGGTTTTTTATTTGAATTTGTTTTTTTATTTTTCCCAGACCCAGCAGTGCCTGGAGCTCTTTGATTTTGGGTTTTTTCTCTGAATTTTGGTTTTTTTTGGTTTTTTCAGACCCAGCAGTGCCTGGAGCTCTTTTGATTTTGGGTAAATTTTGGGGTTTTTTATTTTTTCCAGACCCAGCAGTGCCTGGAGCTCTTTGATTTTGGGTAAATTTTGGGTTTTTTATCTGAATTTTGGTTTTTTGGTTTTTCAGACCCAGCAGTGCCTGGAGCTCTTTGATTTTGGGTAAATTTTGGGGTTTTTATTTGAATTTGTTTTTTTATTTTCCCAGACCCAGCAGTGCCTGGAGCTCTTTGATTTTGGGTAAATTTTGGGTGAATTTTGGTTTTTTTTTGGTTTTTCCAGACCCAGCAGTGCCTGGAGCTCTTTGATTTGGGGTAAATTTTGGGTGAATTTTGGTTTTTTGGGTTTTTTCAGACCCAGCAGTGCCTGGAGCTCTTTGGTTTTGTCTGAATTTTCGGTTTTTTATCTGAATTTGGTTTTTTTTGGTTTTTTCAGACCCAGCAGTGCCTGGAGCTCTTTGCCCAGACGGCCGAGGCGCTGCTGATCAAACACGGCAAGAGAATCGTGGGTGAGATTTGGGGAAAAAAACCCAAATTTGGGGAAAAAAAAACAAATTTGGGCACAAATCCCAATTTTGGGACAATTCCCAGAAAATCCAGGAGTCGGGACCCCCCAAAAATCCGGAATTTTTGGGAATTTTGAGAATTTTAAATTGATTTTCTAAATTTTTTTTTTCCAATTTTGAGGAGTTTTACATCAAATTTTGGGGTCCCCAAATTTGAGGTGGGTGGGATATTCCAAAAATCTGGAAATTTGGGGAATTTTGGGGAATTCTGGGGAATTTTGGGGAATTTTGGGGAATTTTTGGGGAATTTTGGGGAATTTTTGGGAATTTTTGGGGAATTTTGGGGATTTAAAATTGATTTTTTAAATTTTTTTTTCCCAATTTTGAGGAGTTTTACATCAAATTTTGGGGTCCCCAAATTTTGGCTGGGTGGGAAATGCCAAAAATCCGAAAGTTTGGGGAATTTTGGGGAATTTTGGGGGAATTTTTGGGAATTTTTGGGGATTTTTGATGCAATTTTGGGAATTCGTGGCTGAATTTTACCCAAATTTTCCCATTTATGGTCAAACTTTCTGGGATTTGCCCCAAATTTGAGTTTTTTGTGGGATCCTGGAGATTTTTGGGGTTCTGAGCTCAATTTTGGGGTCCAGGGAGGAATTTTGGGGCAATTTTGGCCGATTTTGGTTCAATTTTGGGGCTCCCAAAACTGAAATTTACCCAATTTTTTCCCAATTTTTGTTTTTTTACCCCAAATTTTGGGGAATTTTGGGGCTCCTGGGGGTTTTTGGGGGCTCTGAGTTCAATTTTGGGGCTCTTGGGTTGAATTTTGGGTGGATTTGGGGAGATTTTGGGCAAAATTTTTGAGGCTTTTTGGCCAAAATTTTCTCATTTTCGAGGTTGAATTTTACCCGAATTTTTCCCATTTTTGGGCGTTTTTACCCCAAATTTTGGAGGATTTTGGGGTTTTGGGGGGCGCTGAGTTCGATTTTGGGGGTCCCAGGGTGGATTTTGGGGGTCCTGACCCCCAAATTTCCCCCCAAAAAAGAGAAGCAGTTCGCCCTGAAGCGCGTGGCCGACGCCGCCATCGACATCTACGGCATGGCCGTGGTTCTGTCCCGGTAAATTCGGGGGGAAATCCCCAAATTTCGGGAATTTTGGGAATTCTGGGGGAGTTTAAGAGAATTTGGGAAGGTTAAGGGAATTTTGGGGTTTTTTTTAAGGGATTTTTGGGCATTTTTGGGGTGATTTTTAAGGGATTTTTTGGGAATTCTGGGTGGATTTTTGAAGGAATTTTGAGGATTTTGGGGGTTTTTTGGGGGATTTTGGAAAATTTTGGGAATTTTGGGAATTCTGGGGGGTGTTTAAAGGATTTTGGGGGCTAAGGGAATTTTTGGTGTTTTTTAAGGGATTTTTGGGCATTTTTGGGTGGTTTTTAAGGGATTTTTGGGAATTCTGGGTGGATTTTGAAGGAATTTTGGGGATTTTCGGGGGTTTTTTGGGGGATTTTGGGAAATTTTGGGAATTTTGGGAATTCTGGGGGGGTTTAAGGGATTTTGGGAGTTTTAAGGGAATTTTGAGGTTTTTTAAAGGGATTTTTGGGTGATTTTTAGGGATTTTTGGGGCGATTTTTAAGGGATTTTTGGGAATTCTGGGTGGATTTTTGAAGGAATTTTGGGAGAATTTTGAGGATTTTTGAGGGATTTTTTTGGGAATTTGGGGGGATTTTGGAGATTTTGGGGATTTTGGGAATTTGGGATGAATTGGAGGGGGGAATTTGGCGAATTCAAGAGGATTTTTGGTAATTTGGGCTGAATTTTGGGGGGATTTGGAGAAATTTGGGGAATTTTGGGGCGATTTGGAGATTTTTGGGGAAGATTTTGGGGTGAATTTTGAGGGATTTGGGGAATTTTTTGAGATTTTGGGGATGAACTTCGGGGATGAATTTTTGGGTGGATTTTGGGGATGAGTTTTGGCGGGAATTTTGAATTTTGAGGGATTTTGGGCTGATTTTGGTGCCGAATTTTGGGCGAATTTTGCCCAAATTTTGCCCAAATTTTTTTGGGGGGTTTCTGGGACCCCTCCCCCAATTTTGGGGTTCCCCCTCCCCCCCTCTCCCCTCCCCCAGGGCCTCGAGGTCGCTGAATTTGGGGCTCCCCACGGCCCAGCACGAGCGGCTGCTGGCCCTGACCTGGTGCCAGGAGGTAAGAGGGGAAAATTCGGGGGAAATTTGGGGAATTTTGGGGGAAATTTGAGAAATTTGGGAAATTTTGGGTGAAATTTGGGAAATTTTGGTGGAATTTGGGTGAAATTTGGGAAATTTTGGGTGAAATTCAGAAAATTTTGGGTGAAATTTGGGAAACTTTGGGAATCTGGAAAATTTTAGGTGAAATTTGGGAAAATTTGGGAAATTTTAGAGAATTTTGGGTGAAATTTGGGAAATTTTGGGAATTTGGGGGAAATTTGTGAAATTTTGGGTGAAATTTGAGAAGTTTTGGGGGATTTGGGGAATTTGGGGGAAAATTTGGGAAATTTTGGGGGATTTTGGGTGAAATTTGGGAAATTTTGGGAATTTGGGGGAAATTTGTGAAATTTGGGGTGAAATTTGGGAAATTTTGGGGATTTTGGAATTTGGGGGAAATTTGGGAAATTTTGGGTGAAATTTGGGAAATTTTGGGTGAAATTTGGGAAATTTTAGGTGAAATTTGGGAAATTTTGGGGGATTTTGGGTGAAATTTTGGAAATTTTAGGTGAAATTTGGGAAAACTTGGGAAATTTTGGAGAATTTTGGGTGAAATCTGGGAAACTTTGGGGGGTCCTGGGGGTTTTTGATGGGGATTTTTGGGAGGATTTGAAAATTTTGGGGAGGAATTTTGGGATTTGGGGGATTTTGGGAGAATTTGGGGGAGAATTTTGGGAGAATTTAGAGCTGATTTTGGAGGTAATTTTTGGGTAATTCTGGGAGAATTTTGGGGTAATTTTGAGATAATTTGGGGGAGAATTTTAGGATAATTTTGGGATAATTTGGGGTGGATTTTCGGGTAATTTTCAGCTGATTTGGGAATAAATTTGGGGTGGATTTTGGACTGATTTTTTGGGGAATTTTGGGATCATTTTGTGCTGATTTTGGGTAAATTTTGGGTTAATTTTAGGCTGATTTTGGGTAAATTTTGGGCCGATTTTGGGTCATTCTGGGCTAATTTTGGGGATAATTCTGGACTAACTTTGTGCTGATTTTAGGGTAATTTTGGTTTCTTTATGCTGATTTTGGATAATTTTGGGATAATCTTGGTTTTCTTCTGCTGATTTTGGGATAATTTTGGATAATTTTGGCTCCTTTGTGCCAATTTTTGGGTAATTTTGATTCCTTGTGCTGATTTGGGATAATTTTGGTGATAATTTTGATTTCTTTATGCTGATTTTGGATAAATTTGGGTAATTTTGGCTCCCTTGTGCTGATTTGGGATAATTTTGGGTCCTTTATGCTGATTTTGGGATAATTTGGGATAATTTTGGAATAATTTGGGATAATAATTTGGGATAATTTTGGAATAATTTGGGATAATAATTTGAGATAATTTTGGGATAATTTGGGATAATAATTTGGGATAATTTTGGGATAGCTTGGGATAATAATTTGGGATAATTTTGAGATAATTTTGGGATAATTTGGGATAATAATTTGGGATAATTTTGGGATAGTTTGGGATAATAATTTGGGATAATTTTGGGATAGCTTGGGATAATAATTTGGGATAATTTGGGATAATTTTGGAATAATTTGGGATAATAATTTGGGATAATTTTGAGATAATTTTGGGATAGCTTGGGATAATAATTTGGGATAATTTTGAGATAATTTTGGGATAATTTGGGATAATAATTTGGGATAATTTTGGGATAGTTTGGGATAATAATTTGGGATAATTTGGGATAATTTTGGAATAATTTGGGATAATTTGGGATAATTAATTTTGGATAATTAATTTGGGATAATTAATTTGGGATAATTAATTTGGGATAATTTTGGATCATTCATTTCCTCCCCAGCCCACGAGCGCTCCCTGTTCTCCCTGTGGCCGCTCCCTTGGGATGATTTTGGGATAATTTTTGATAATTAATTTTGGATATTTTTTGTTTCTTTATTCTGATTTTGGATAATTTTGGATAATTAATTTTGGATAATTAATTTTGGATAATTAATTTTGGATAATTAATTTTGGATATTTTGCCCCCAGGCCCACGAGTGCTCCCTGTTCTCGCTGTGGCCGCTCCCTTGGGATGATTTTGGGATAATTTGGGATATTTTGGGATAGTTTAGATAATTTTGGGATAGTTTTGGATAATTTTGGAATAATTTTGGGATAGTTTTGGATAATTTTGGATAACTGATTTTGGGTTTTTCTCCCCCAGGCCCACGAGCGCTCCCTGTTCTCGCTGTGGTCGCTCCCTTGGGATGATTTAGGGATATTTTGGGATAATTTTGGATAATTTTGGGATAGTTTTGGATAATTTTGGGATAGTTTTGGATAATTTTGGATCACTAATTTTGGGTTTTTCTCCCCAGGCCCACGAGCGCCTCCCTGTTCTCGCTTGTGGTCGCCTCCCTTGGGATGATTTAGGATATTTTGGGATAATTTTGGATAGTTTTGGATAATTTTGGATAATTTTGGATCACTAATTTTGGGTTTTTCTCCCCCAGGCCCACGAGCGCTCCCTGTTCTCGCTCCGTCCTCTCCCTTGGGATGATTTAGGGATATTTTGGGATAATTTAGGGATAGTTTTGGATAATTTAGGGATATTTTGGGACAGTTTTGGATAATTTTGGATAATTTGGGATAACTAATTTTGGGTTTTTCTCCCCAGGCCCACGAGCGCTCCCTGTTCTCGCCTCCTCGGCCTCTCCCTTGGGATGATTTAGGATAGTTTTGGATAATTTTGGGATATTTTTGGATAATTTGGGATAACTGATTTTGGGTTTTTCTCCCCAGGCCCACGAGCGCTCCCTGTTCTCGCTCCGGCCTCTCCCCGCCCGGAGCTTCCGGAACCTTCGGAGCCTGGCGGGGCCGTGGTGGAGGGGGAGGGGTGGTGGTGCCCACGCCCCTGGGCTTCTGAGGGACCCCAAAAACACCCAAAAACCGCCCTGAGAACCCCAAAACTGCCCTGAGAACCCCAAAATACCCCAAAAACCACCCTGAGAGCCCCAAAAACACCCAAAATACCGCCCTGAGAGCCCCAAAATACCCCAAACCCACCCTGAGAGCCCTCCCAAAATACCCCAAAAACCACCCTGAGAGCCCCAAAACCGCCCCTGAGAGCCCCAAAAACCCCAAAATACCCCAAAAACCGCCCTGAGAACCCCAAAAACTGCCCTGAGAGTCCCAAAATACCCCAAAAAACACCTTGAGAACCCCAAAAACCGCCCTGAGAACCCAAAAATATCCCAAAACACCCAAAAAACCACCCTGAGACCCCCTAAAACCTCTCTGGGCTTCTGAGGGACCCCAAAACACCCTGAGAACCCCAAAACCGCCCTGAGAACCCCAAAATACCAAAAATCCATTTTGAGAACCCCAAAAACTGCCTTGAGAACCCCAAAAACCACCCTGGGCTCCTGAGGGACCCCAAAAAACACCCTGAGAACCCCAAAAACTGCCCTGAGGACCCCAAAATACCCCAAAAAACCACCCTGGGCTCCTGAGGAACCCCAAAAACACCCCAAAAACATCCTCAGAACCCCAAAATACTCAAAATCCCACCCTGAGAACCCCAAACTATCCCAAAAACACCCAAAAAACCACCCTGAGAACCCAAAAAACCACCCTGGGCTCCTGAGGAACCCCAAAACACCCCAAAACCACCCTGAGAACCCCAAAATACCCCAAAACCCCCCCTGAGACCCCCCCCAAAACCACCCTGGGCTTTTTGAGATCCCCAAAAACCTCCAAGATCCCCCCAAAATCCCCCTGAGACCCCCAAAAAACCCAAAATCCACCCCAGGACCCCCCAAAATTCCCCCTGGGCTTTTGAAAAAATCCAAAAAATCCCCCCAAAAAACCACTCAGGACCCCCAAAATCGCTTTTTTGGGGGGTGAGCCCCCAAAATTTGGGGGCTTTTGCCTTAATTTTGGGGTCTCCTTTTTTGGGGGGATTTTCCTCAATTTTGGGGCTCTCAAATTTGAGAAATTCTCCCTAAATTTGGAAGGAAATTTCCTTCAATTTTTGGGATTTTCCTCGAAATTTTTGGAGGATTTTCCTGAAATTTTCAGGGATTTTTTTTTCCCTCAGTTTTTGGGGTTCTCAGATTCGGGGTCCCTCCTAAATTTTTTTTTTTTTTGGGGGGTGGGGGTTCCCCCGTTTTTCCCGTGCCTTATTCCCCAAAATTTGGGATTTTTGCCCCAAATTCCCCCTCGATTTGTGCCTTAATGAATAAAAATCCATTTCCTGGATTCTCCTTCCCGGTTTTTTTTGGGAAACTCCACTCCCAGAATCCCTCGAGCCCGGGGGGGTCATGGGGTCTCCCCCCTAAAATCTCCCAAAATCCCTAGTCTCCCCCCAAAATCCCCCCTAAGCCGGGATTAACCCGGGCCATGGCGCTGGCGCCCGGGGTGAGACCTGGGGGTCCCGGCGGGTTTTGGGGGTCCCGGGGGTTTGGGGGTCCCGGTTGGGGTGGGGCATCCTGGGGGGTCTCTGTGAAATTTGGGGGTCCCGGTGAAATTTGGGGGGATTTTGGGGGCGATTTTCGGGATTTTTAGGAGCTCTGGGGGGGCTTTTAGGGGGATCCCGAGCGTTTTTTGGGGGGTCCCGGGGGATTTTGGGGGTCCCGGTTGGGGGTGGGGGCATCCTGGGGGTCCCTCTGGAAATTTTGGGGGTCCCGGTGAAATTTGGGGGGTCCCGGTGAAATTTGGGGGGATTTGGGGCGAGTTTTGGGGGCGATTTTCGGCAGATTGGGAGCCCTTGGGGGAATTTTGGGGGTCCCGAGCTTTTTTGGGGGGGTCCCGGGGGTTTTTGGGGGGTCACAGTTGGGGTGGGACATCCTGGGGGGTCCCTGTGAAATTTGGGGGTCCCGGTGAAATTTGGGGGATTTTGGGCGAGTTTTGGGAGCTCTGGGGGGCTTTAGGGGGTCCCGAGCGTTTTTGGGGGGTCCCGGGCGGGTTTTGGGGGTCCCGGTTGGGGTGGGGCATCCTGGGGGTCCTGGTGAAATTTGGGGGTCCTGGTGAAATTTGGGGGTCCCTCTGGAAATCTGGGGGGCTTTTAGGGGGTTGGAAGCCCTTGGGGGGGATTTTGGGGGGTCCCTGACAGATTTTGGGGGGCCCCGCCCCAATTCGAGGGTCCCCGACTGGATTTGGGGGTCCCGAGGGAAATTTAGGGGATTTTTGGGGTCGGGCCCCGTTCTGGGAGGTCTGGGGGTTTTAGGGGCCCCTGACCTGATTTTGGGGTCCCTGACCCAATTTAGGGACCCCTGGTCCATTTTTGGGGTTCCCAAACCCATTTTTGGGGTCCCAGACCAAATTTTTGGGTTCCCTGCCCCATTTTTGGGGGTCCAGACCAAATTTAGGGGTTCCCAAACCCATTTTTGGGGTCCCTGATCCATTTTTGGAGCCTCCAAACCCATTTTTGGGGTCCCTGATCCATTGTCGGGGGTTCCCAAACCCATTTTTGACGTCCCAGACTCGATTTTGGGGTTCCCTGTCCCATTTTTGGGGTCCCTTCCCCATTTTCGGGGGTCCCTGCCCTGTTTTTGGGGTCCCTGATCCGTTTTTGGAGCCCCGAACCCCATTTTTGGGGGTCCCAAACCCATTTTTAGGTTCCCTGCCCCATTTTCGGGGGTCCCAAACCAAATTTTCGGGGTCCCTGATCCCATTTTTGGGGTTACCTGCCCTGTTTTTGGGGTCCCTGATCCCATTTTCGGGGGTCCCAAACCCATTTTTAGGTTCCCTGCCCCATTTTCGGGGTCCCTGATCCCATTTTTGGGGGTCCCTCTCCCATTTTGGGGTCCCAGACCCAATTTCGGTGTCCCTGATCCCATTTTTGGGGGTCCCTCTCCCATTTTTCGGGTCCCCGATCCCATTTTCGGGGTCCCTCTCCAATTTTCGGGTCCCCTCTCCCATTTTTGGGGTCCCGATCCCATTTTTGGGGTTCCCAAAGCTCTTTTTGAGGTTCCCTGATCCATTTTCGTGGGTCCCTCTCCCATTTTGGGGGTTCCCTCTCCCATTTTCGAGTTCCCTGACCCATTTTCGGTGTCCCTGATCTCATTTTTGGGGTCCCTGATCTCATTTTTGGGGTCCCCGATCCCATTTTGGGCTTCCCAAACCCATTTTTGAGGTTCCCTGATCCGTTTTCGGGGTCCCTGACCCAATTTTGGGGTCCCTGACCCAATTTTGGGGTCCCTGATCCCATTTTCGGTGTCCCTGATCCCGCTGGGGTCCCTCATCCCGTTTTCGGGGTCCCTCATCCCGTTTTTGGGGTCCTGGATCCTGCTTTCGGGGTCCCTGATCCCGTTTTTGGGGTCCCCGATCCCATTTTTGGGGTCCCTCTCCCATTTTCGGGGTCCCGATCCCGTTTTCGGGGTCCCTGATCCCATTTTCGGGGTCCCTGATCCCGTTTTTGGGGTCCCTGATCCTGTTTTCGGGGTCCCTGATCCTGTTTTTGGGGTGTCCGATCCCATTTTCGGGGTCCCCTCCCATTTTCGGGATCCCTGATCCATTTTCGGGGTCCCCGATCCCATTTTCCGGGTCCCCTCTCCCATTTTCGGGGTCCCTCATCCCGTTTTTGGGGTCCCTGATCCCGTTTTTGGGGTGCCAGGTGCTCGGCGGCTCCTGCAGGGGGCGCTGGACCCCCCCCGGCTCCGGGCGCAGCAGCTGCTGGGGGTCCTGCAGAGCCCCCTGTTCCAGGCCCTGCTCGGTAAAGGGGGGATTTGGGAAAATTTGGGGAAAATTTAGGGATTTTGGGCAATTTTGGGATTTTTGAGTGGGATTTTGTGGGGTTTTGGGGGGATTTTGGGGAAAATTTGGGGGATTTTGGGCGAGATTTGGGGGTCCTGCAGAGCCTCCTGTTCCAGGCCCTGCTCGGTAAAGGGGGGATTTGGGGGAAATTCGGGGGATTTTGGGGAAAATTTGGGGGATTTTGGGGGATTTGGGATTTTTGAGTGGGATTTTGGGGTTTCTGGGGGATTTTGGGGGTTTGGGGGTTTTGGGGGTTCCTGCAGAGCCCCCCTGTTCCAGGCCCTGCTCGGTACGGGGGATTTGGGGAAATTTGGGGAAAATTCGGGGATTTTGGGCAACTTTGGGATTTTTGAGTGGGATTTTAGGGGTTCTGGGGAGGATTTTGGGGGTTTTGGGGAAATTCTGGGGATTTTGGGTAATTTTGGGATTTTTAAGTGGGATTTTGGGGGTTTGGGGGATTTTGGGGGGTCTCTGCAGAGCCCCCTGTTCCAGGCCCTGCTCGGTAAAGGGGAAATTTGGGGAAATTCGGGGATTTTGGGCAATTTTGGGATGTTTGAGTGAGAGTTTAGGGGGTTCTGGGAGGGATTTTGGGGAGGATTTGAGGGGTTTGGGGGTCCTGCAGAGCCCCCTGTTCCAGGCCCTGCTCGGTAAAGGGGGAAATTTGGGGAAAATTCGGGGATTTTGGGCAACTTTGGGATTTTTGAGTGGGATTTTGGGGAAAAATCGGAGGATTTTGGGATTTTTGAGTGGGATTTTGGGGTTTCTGGGGGGGATTTTGGGGGTTTGGGGGTTTTGGGGGTCCTGCAGAGCCCCTGTTCCAGGCCCTGCTCGGTACGGGGGGATTTGGGGAAATTTGGGGAAAATTCGGGGATTTTGGGCAATTTTGGGATTTTGAGTAGAATTATGGGGGTTTTGGGGGATTTTGGGGAAAATTCTGGGGGATTTTGGGATTTTGGGGGATTTTGGGGGTTGGGAAATTTGGAAGATTTTGGGCAATTTTGGGGATTTTGGGATGCTTGAGTGGGATTTTGGGGGTTTGGGGGAATTTTGGGGAAAAATGGGATTCTTTTTTTGGAGGTTTGGAGGATTTGGGGGTTTTGGGGGGAATTTTGGGGTCTGGGGTGGAATTTGGGGATGGGCAGAGGATTTGGGGGTTTTGAGGATTTTGGGATTTTGGGGGTCTCATCCCTTTTTCCCCTCCCCCCAGACATCCAGGAGAGCTACGAGACCTCCGTGAGCGGCCCCTCCCCCGCCCCAGGGTAACCCCCAAAATTCCCCAAATCCACCCAAAATCTCCCCAAAAACCCACCAAAAACCCCCAAAAATCCCCCAACAAAAAAAACAGAAAACACTCAAAAATCCACCTAAAATCCCCCAAATCCACCCAAAACCCCTCAAAATCCACCCCAAAAACCCCCCAAATTCCAACCCAAAATCCACCCAAAACCCCCCTAAAATCCACCAAAAATCCCTAAAAATCCCCAAAAATCCACCCCAAAATCCTCACAAAAAACCAAAATCCACCAATAAAAACATCAAAAATCCCCCAAAACCCCCCCAAATCCTCCCCAAAATCCGCACAAAAAACCCCAAAATCCACCCAAAACCCCAAAATTAACCCCAAAATCCCCCCCCAAAAAAAACCCTCAAATCCACACAAAATCCCCCCCCCAAAAAAGACCCAAAAATCCCCCAAGCCCCTCCCCCTCGTTTAGCCCCCTCCTCCGGCCCCTCCCCCCATGCCGCTGCTGCTTCCCCCAAAAATCCCAAAATCCCAAATCCCCCCCGAAAACCCCAAATATCCCCAAAATCCCAAATATCCCCAAAATCCCAAATTTCTCCCCCCAAAAACCCCAAATTTTCCCCCCCCGAAAATCCCCAAAAATCCCAAATTTCCTCCCCAAATCCCTCCCTAAAATCCCAATTTCCACCCCCCAAAAAAAAAAAATCCCCAAATTTTTCCTCCCAAAATCCCAAAATCCCGAATTTCCCCCAAAAAAATTCCCAAAATTTCTCTCCCGAAAATCCCAAAACCCTGACTTTCCCCCCAAAATTCCCAAGTTTTATCCCCCAAATCCCAAATTTCCTTCCCCAAAATTCCCAGATTTCTTCCCCCAAATCCCGACTTTTCTCCCCAAAAGTCCCAATTTTTTCCCCAAATCCCAAATTTTCTCCCTAAAATTCCCGATTTTTTTTTCCCCCAAAATCCCAAATTTTCTGCCCAAAATTCCCAAATTTTTCCCCCAAAATCCCAAATTTTCCCCCAAAATTCCTGAATTTCCTCCCCCGCCCCAATTCCTGGCCTTCATCCCTTCCCCTCCCCTCCTCCTCTTCCTCCCGAGCCTTCATCCTCCTCCTCCTCCCGATTCCCGCCTTTTTCTTCTCATCCTGCCCTGAGCCTTCCTCCCCCGCCGGCTCCATCCTCATCCTCCGAGCCTTCATCTTCATCCTCATCTTCATCCTCATCATCTTCATCCTCATCATCCTCATCATCTTCATCTTCATCCTCATCTTCCCCCAATTCCCGCTTTTCCTCTTCTTCCTCCCCTCGAGCCTTCATCTTCATCATCCTCATCCTCTTCTTCATCTTTCATCCCCTCCCGCTTTTCCTCCTCCTCCTCTTCCTCCCGGAGCCTTCATCTTAATCCTCATCATCCTCCTCTTCCTTCCCCCGCCGGCTCGCTCCTCTTCCTCCCCTGAGCCTTCATCTTCATCTTCATCATCCTCATCCTCCCCTTCCTCCCAATTCCCGCTTTTCCTCCTCTTCCTCCCCTGAGCCTTCCTCCTCATCCTCATCTTCCTCCTCCTCCCGGCTCCGCATCCTCGCTCCTTCCTCCTCCTCCTCCCGAGCCTTCCTCCCTTCCCGCATCTTCCTCATCCCCCTCCCGGCTCCATCCTCCTCATCCTCCTCCCGAGCCTTCATCCTCATCCTCATCCTCATCTTCCTCCCCTCCCGTTTTCCCTCCTCCTCCTCCTCTCCCGAGCCTTCCTCCCCTCCCGGCTCCCTCCTCCTCGTCCTCCCGAGCCTTCATCATCTTCACCCTCATCCTCATCTTCCTCCCGTCCTGTTTTCCCTCCTCCCCCCGAGCCTTCATCCCCTCCCGGCTCCATCCTCATCCTCCTCCCGAGCCTTCCTCCCTTCCCGCATCTTCCTCATCCCCCCCGGCTCCATCCTCCTCCTCCTCCTCCCGAGCCTTCATCCTCATCCTCATCTTCCTCCCCTCCCGTTTCCCCTCCTCCTCCTCCCGAGCCTTCCTCCCTCCCGGCTCCGCATCCTCGCTCCTTCCTTCTCCTCCTCCCGAGCCTTCATCTTCATCATCCTCATCTTCCTCCTCTCCCGGCTCCCTCCTCCTCCTCCTCGAGCCTTCATCATCCTCATCCTCATCTTCCTCCCCTCCGGCTCCGCATCCTCGCTCCTTCACTCCTCCTCCTCCCGAGCCTTCATCCTCATCCTCATCTTCCTCCCCCTGGCTCCCACCTCCTCCCGAGCCTTCATCTTCATCATCCTCATCTTCCTCCCTCCCGGCTCCCTCCTCCTCCTCCCGGCTCCGTATCCCGCTCCTTCCTCCTCCTCCTCCCGAGCCTTCATCCTCCCGCATCTTCCTCCTCCTCCTCCCGCCGCTGCTCCTCCTCTTCCTCCTCCCCCCTCCCCGGGGCTCCTTCATCTTCCTCCTCCTCCTCCTTCATCCCCTCGCTTTCTTCCTCTTCCTCCTCCTCCCGGTCCCTCCTCCCGGGCCTTCCTCCTCCTCCCGCTCCTCTCCTCCTCCTCCTCCTCCTCCCGCTCTTCCTCCCTTCCCGCTGCCGCATCTTCCTCCTCCTCTTCCTCCTCCTCCTCCCCCAGATCTTCATCCCCTCCATCCTCCTCCTCCTCCTCCTCCTCTCCATCCTCCCCTCCTCCCGAGCCTTCATCCCCCATCCCCCATCCTCATCCTCCTCCTCCTCCTCCTCCCGAGCCTTCATCCCCCATCCCCCCATCCTCATCCTCCTCCTCCTCTCCATCCTCCCCCTCCCTCCCGAGAGCCTTCATCCCCCATCCCCATCCTCATCCTCCCGGAGCCTTCATCTCCCCTATCCCCCCATCCTCATCCTCCCTCCTCCTCTCCATCCTCCCCCTCCTCCTGAGCCTTCATCCCCATCTCCCCATCCTCATCCTCCTCCTCCTCTCCATCCTCCCGAGCCTTCATCCCTTCATCCCCCATCCTCATCCTCTCCCTCTCCCGAGCCTTCATCCCCCATCCTCCTCCTCCCGAGCCTTCATCCCTCCATCCTCCTCCTCCCCCTCCTCCCGAGCCTTCATCCCCCATCCCTCCATCCTCTCCATCCCCCTCCCCCAATCCTTCATCCCTCCATCCTCCTCCTCCTCCTCCTCCTGGGCCTTCATCCCCCCTCCCCTTTTCCATCTTCCTCCTCCTCCTCCCGAGCCTTCATCCCTTCATCCTCCTCCTCCTCCTCCTCCCGAGCCTTCATCCCTTCATCCTCCTCCTCCTCCTCGCTCCATCCCTGCTCCTGCCGGGGCCTTCCTCCCGTCATCCTCTCCATCCTCCTCTTCCTCCCCCTATTTTCCATCCTCCTCCTCCTCCTCCAGGGCCTTCATCCCACCCCCCAATTCCCTCCTCCCCTCACCTTCCTCCCTCCATCCTCTTCCTCCCCCTCCCCCTCCGAGCCTTCCTCCCCCCATTTCCTTCCTCCCTTCCTCCTCCTCCCCTCCCGAGCCTTCCTCCCCCTCCCCCTCCTCCTCCTCCTCCCCCTCCCCCCGGGGCCCCCCGGCCCATGAGCGGCCGCCATGGATTGTTTGTGCATCGTCACCACCAAGGTACCGAACCCGGGGGATTCACTAAAAAACGCCGCGGGGGCGGGGGGCGAGGGGCAGGGGCTGGGGAGGAGAATTTGGTGGGGGGTCCAGGAGAGGATTTTGGGGATCCTGGGGGGGATTTTTGAGGGGTGCTGGAGATGATGGGGGGGTCCTGGGGGTCGGAAAGATTTTGGGGGAGTCTGGAGGGGGTTTGGGGGGCCCGGGGGGATTTTAGGGGATGGGGGTGATGGGGGGTGCTGAGGGGATTTTGGGGGCTCTGGACAAATTTTGGGGGTCCGGGGGTGATTTGGAGCCTTTTGGGGGATCTGGAAAAAGATTTTGGGGGGGGTCTGGGGGGATTTAGGGGATCCAGGGGGGTCTGGGGGGATTTGGGGGTCCTGGGGGATTTTGGGGGTTCCTGGGGGGGTTCGGGGAGCGATTTTAGGGATTTTTGGGGGGGTCTCGAACCCCTGGGTGTCCCCACCCCCAAGGCCCCGGGTTGGATTTTTGGGGGTTTTGGGAGTTTTTGGGGGTGGGGGAGGGAGGTGTCCCCAAATCTCGGGGGTGTCACCACGTGGCGGCCGCGGCGTTTCCATGGCAACGCGCGGGGAGGGACAGCGCACGTGGGGGCGGGGGGCCCCAAATCCCGCCCGAAACCCCAAAATCCGCCCCAAAAAACCCCAAAATCCCCCAAAACCCTCCAAATCCGCCCTAAAACCCCCAAAATCTGCTCTGAAAACCCCTAAAAATCCCAAACCGGCCCCAAAACCTCCCAAAAACCTCCAAAATCCCCTCTGCAAACCCGTAAAAATCCCAAATCTTTCCCCAAAACCCTCAAAATCGGCCCTAAAATTCCCAAAAATATCCAAATCCCACCCGAAAAACCCCAAAATCCGCTCTAAAAAAACCCAAAATCTGCTCTAAAACCTCCCAAAATATCCAAATCCCGCCCGAAAAACCCCAAAATCCGCCCCAAAAAAACCCAAAATCCGCCCTGAAACCCCCAAAATTGGCCCTAAAACCCCCCAAAAATATCCAAAATCGGCCAGAAAACCCAAAAATCAGCCCTAAAACTCCCGAAATTCTCCCTAAAAACCTCCCAAATCCCCCAAATTTCACCCTCAAAATCCAAAAATCGCCCAAAATCTGCCCCAAAACTCCAAAAAATCGGCCCTAAAAACTCCCAAATCCCCTAAAATCTGCCCAGAAAATCCTAAAAACACCAAAATTTGCCCCAAAATAATCCCAAACCTCCTGAATTGGCCCCAAATCCCCCAAAATTTGCCCCAAAATCCCAAAAATTTGCCTTAAACTCCCCAAAATCAGCCCAAATCCCTCCAGTCTGGCCCCAAAAAACCCCAAATTTGGTCCAAAATTGCCCAAAATCCCCAAAATTTGGTCCAGAATTGGCTCAAATCTGCCTCAATGCCCAAAAATTCACCTGAAATCCCCAAAATTCACCCGAAATTCCCCAAAATTCACCTGAAATTCCCCAAAATTCACCCGAAATTCCCCAAAATTCACCCGGAATTCCCCAAAATTCACCTGAAATCCCAAAAAATCCACCTGAACCTCCCCAAAATTCACCTGAGCATCCTCAAAATTGACCTGAATTTCACCTGAAATCCCCAAAATTCACCTGAAATCCCCCAAAATCCACTTAAAATCTCCCAAAATTCCCCTGAATTTCCCCAAAATTCCCCCAAAATTGCCACCAAATTCCCCAAAATTCCCCCTAAAATCCCCCAAATTCCCCCAAATTTCCCCAAAATTCCCAAAAGATCCCCCAAATTTTCCCCAAAATTCCCAAAAGATCCCCACAAATTTTCCCCAAAAATCCCCAAAATTCACCCAAAATTTCCGAAAATTCCCCCAAAATTCCCTTAAAATTCCCCTGAATTCCCCAAAATTTTCCCAAATTCACTTAAAATTTCCCCAAATTTTTTCTTCAATATTTCCCAAAATTCCCTAAATTTCCCCCAAAATTCCTCCAACCCCCTCAAAAATCCCTCCCCCCATCCTTTCTTTTACCCCGACTTTCCCTCAGGAATCCCCAAATTTTCCTCAAAATTTCCCCAAAATCCCCAGAAAACCCCAAAATCCCCCACAAATTCCCTCAATTTCACCCCAAAATTTTCCCCAAAATTTTCCCCACATTTCCCCCGAATCCCCCCAAGTTTCCCAAAATTCCCCAAAAATCCCTCCACAAACCCCCAAAATTCCCCAAAAATCCCCCAAATTTCCCCCAAATTTCCCCCAAAAATCCCTCCCCACCCCCATCCCTTGTTTTACCCCCGACTTTCCCTCAGAAATTCCAAAATTTTCCCAAAATTCCCCCAAAATCCCCAGAAATCCCCCACAAATTCCTTAATTTCCTCCCCAAATTTTCCCCGAATTCTTCCCAAATTTCGCCAAAATTCCCTCCACAAATCCCCCAAAATTCCCCCAAAATCCCCTAAATTCCCCCAAAATTCCCCCAAAAATCCCTCCCCACCCCCATCCTTTTATTTACCCCCGACTTTCCCTCAGAAATCCCAAAATTCCCCAAAATTCCCCGAATTCACCCCAAATTTCCCAAAATTCCCCAAATTCCCCCTCCCGCCATTCCCACGCCGTTGCCGCGGTAACCCAGCCCCGCCCCCTCCTCCCCCCGTTGCCCCGGCAACGCCTTTTTTCCCGCGCTCGTTGCCATGGCAACGCCGCGCCAGCACCGCAGCCCCGCCCCTCAGCGCCGCCCACGTGACCGCGCGTTGCCGTGGAGACGCGAGGGGGCGGGGGCCTACGTGAGGGAAGGGGCGGGGCTAAAAAGAGGGCAGCGGGAAGGAGTCAGGCAAGGACAGGTGAGGGGGGCGCGGGTCCGGGGGTCCTGAGGGGGTTTTGGGGAGTCCTGAGGAGGTCCGAGGGTCCTGAGGTGCTGTTGAGGGGGTTCGGGGGTCCTGGCTGTGGTTTGGGGGTCCTGAGAGGATTCTGGGGGTCCTGGCTGTGATTCTGGGGGTCCTGGCTGTGGTTTGGGGGTGCTGAGGGGTTCTGGGAGCTGCTGAGGTGCTGCTGAGGGGTTTTGGCTTTGGTTTTGGGGGTCCTGAAGAGGCTCGGGGCGTCCTGAGGGGGTCCAGGGATCCTGAGGGAGTTCGGGGGTCCTGAGGTGCTGCTGAGGGGTTCTCGGATCCTGGCTGTGGTTTGAGGGTCCTGAGGTGCTGCTGAGGGGTTTTGGCTGTGGTTTGGGGGTCCTGAGGGGTTTGGGGGTGTTGAGGGGTTTGGGGCTCCTGAGAGAGTTCTCGGGTCCTGGCTGTAGTTTGGGGTCCTGGCTGTGGTTTGGGGGTCCTGGCTGTGGTTTGGGGTCCTGGCTGTGGTTTGGGGGTCCTGGCTGTGGTTTGGGGGTCCTGGCTGTGGTTTGGGGTCCTGGCTGTAGTTTTGGGGTCCTGGCTGTGGTTTGGGGATCCTGGCTGTAGTTTGGGGTCCTGGCTGTGGTTTGGGGTCCTGGCTGTGATTCCGGGGGTCCTGGCTGTGGTTTGGGGGTCCTGGCTGTAGTTTTGGGGGTCCTGGCTGTGGCTGGGGTCCTGAGCCGCTCTGGGTGCTGCTCAGGGGGTTCTGAGGGTCTCTCGGGGCTCCCTGAGCACGTGTCTCGGGTGGGTTTTGGGGTTCCTGGGTAGTTCTGAGGTGCTGCTGCTCCTCTCTGTCCCCTCGGGGGTCTCTCTATGACCCTGGGGGTCTCGGGGGTCTCTCCGTCCCCTCCGGGCCCCTCTCTATGACCCTGGGGGTCTCTCCTGTCCCCTCGGGGGTCTCTCTATGATCCTGGGGGTCTCTCTATGACCCTCTCTATGATTTGAGGGGTCTCTCAATGATTGAGGGGTCTCTCTGTTCCCCTCAGGGGTCTCTCTATGACCCTGGGGGTCTCTCTATGACCCTCTCTATGATTTGAGGGGTCTCTCTATGATTGGGGGGTCTCTCTGTCCCCCTCGGGGGTCTCGGGGTCTCTCTGTTCCCCTCAGGGGTCTCTCTATGATCCTGGGGGTCTCTCTGTCCCCTCGGGGTCTCTCTATGATCCTGGGGGGTCTCTCCATGCCCCTCTCTATGACCCTGGGGGTCTCGGGGTCTCTCTATGATCCTGGGGGTCTCTCTGTCCCCTCGGGGGTCTCTCTATGATCCTGGGGGTCTCTCCGAGCCCCTCTCTATGATTTGGGGTCTCTCTATGACCCTGGAGGTCTCTCTGTCCCCTCGGGGGTCTCTCTATGACCCTGGGGGGTCTCGGGGGTCTCTCTGACCCTCTGGGTCCCTCTCTATGACCCTGCGGGTCTCTGTGTCCCCCTCGAGGGTCTCTCTATGGCCCTGGGGGTCTCTCTGTCCCCTCGGGGTCTCTCTATGATCCCCCTCCTCCCAGGGCAGTTTTGGGGTTCCCGGGGGGTCCCCGACCCCCTTCACGCCCCCGCCCCTCCCCGCCCCTTTCTCCGCTCCCCGCCCCTCCCCTGCCGTTAATCCCCGTTAATCCCGGCGGCTCCGGGGGGTCCCGGCGCAGGGGGGTCCCAGGGAGCCCCGGGGAGAGCCGATGGCGGGGCGGCCCCGGCCCCGAGCGCTGCGGGGGTCCCGGGGGGGTCCCGGTGCCGGGGGGGTCCGGGGAGTCCCCAGGCTGCGGGGGGGCCCGGGGGGGAGCCAGCTGCTTCTCGCCGCTGCTGTGCCAGTGCCGGCTGGTGTGGCGGGACCGGAGCCTCTCGCTGGCCTTCGGCTGCAAGGTGGGCACTGGGGGCACTGGGGGGACTGGGGGCACTGGGAGCCACTGGGGGGACTGGGAGGGGACTGGGAGAGGATCTGGGGGCACTGGGAGCCACTGGGGGCACTGGGAGCCACTGGGAGGGGGCTCTGGAGGGACCGGAGCCTCTCGCTGGCCTTCGGCTGCAAGGTGGGGACTGGGGGGGTACTGGGGGGGACTAGGGGGGCACTGGGGGGGACTGGGAGCACTGGGAGGGGACTGGGAGAGGATCTGGGGGCACTAGGAGCCACTGGGAGGCACTGGGAGCCACTGGGAGGGGCTCTGGAGGGACCGGAGCCTCTCGCTGGCCTTCGGCTGCAAGGTGGGGACTGGGGGCACTGGGGGGGGCACTGGGGGGGGGACTGGGGGGGGATTTGGGGGGACTGGGGGGACTGGGAGCCACTGGGAGAGGATCTGGGGGGACTGGGAGTCACTGGGGGGACTGGGAGAGGATGTGGGGGGACTGGGGGACTGGGATGGACTGGGAGCACTGGGAGGGGCTCTGGAGGGACCGGAGCCTCTCGCTGGCCTTTGGCTGCAAGGTGGGCACTGGGGGCACTGGGGGGCACTGGGGGGGGACTGGGGGGGGGACTGGGAGCCACTGGAGGGCACTGGGAGAGGATCTGGGGGACTGGGAGCCACTGGGATGGACTGGGAGCACTGGGAGGGGCTCTGGAGGGACTGGAGCCTCTCGCTGGCCTTTGGCTGCAAGGTGGGGCGCTGGGGTACTGGGGGGACTGGGAGCAACTGGGGGGGACTGGGAGAGGATCTGGGGGCACTGGGAACCACTGGGGGGACTGGGAGCCACTGGGATGGACTGGGAGCCACTGGGAGCACTGGGAGAGGATCTGAAGGGACCAGAGCCTCTCGCTGGCCTTCGGCTGCAAGGTGGGGCACTGGGGGACTGGGAGCCCCTGCGAGGGAATCTGGGGTTACTGGGATGGACTGGAAGGGGATTTGGGGGGGACTGGGATGGACTAGGAAAGGTTCTGGAGGGACTGGGAGGCACTGGGAGTACTGGGAAGGGCACATGGATGAGGTACTGGGAGCACTGGGCACCCCACTGGTCTATACTGGGAGCACTGGGAGTAGCCCCAGGACCGTACTGGGACCCTCCAGTTCCATACTGGGAGCACTGGGACCCCCAATCTCTCCCAGTTCTATACTGGGAGCACTGGGACCCCCAATTCTATACTGGGACCCCCAGTTCCATACTGGGAGCACTGGGACCCCCCAGTCCCTCCCCAGTTCTATCTGAGGAGCACTGGGACCCCCAGTTCCCATACTGGGACCCCCAGTTCCATACTGGGAGCACTGGGACCCCCATTCCCATCCTGGGACCCCAGTTCCAAACTGGGAGCACTGGGACCCCCATTCCCATCCTGGGACCTCCCCAGTTCCAAACTGGGAGCACTGGCACCCCTCAGTTCCATCCTGGGACCTCCCCAGTTCCAAACTGGGAGCACTGGCACCCCTCAGTTCCATCCTGGGACCTCCCCAGTTCCTCCCAGTCCCCCCCAGTTCCAAACTGGGCCCCCCCATTCCTGACCCAGTTTCCTCCCAGTCCCTCCCAGTTTAATCCCTTCCCAATCCCCAAATCCCAAACTGGGATTAACTGGGATTAAGTGGGCGGAGCCCTCCCGCCCCTCATTTGCATAAACTGCTCGGAATTTCCTTCTCCAGTTGGTGGTTCTGCTGCTCATTTGCATAAACCCGCAGACCACGGTGCTAATTTGCATAAATTTGCATATCCCCAGAAATACCGGTACCAAGATGAGGACAGCCCCCTGGAGCAGAGCCCCGCCCACCTGCCCAGCCAGGTAAGGCCACGCCCATTTCCGACCAGGCACCAACCATATATGGGCATGGATACGCCCACCGTGAGGCCACGCCCATTTCTGACTGGGCAATGACCATATATGGGCATGGACACGCCCACAGTGAGACCACGCCCATTTCCGACCAGGCACCGACCATATATGGCCATGGACACGCCCCCTTTAGAGCCACTCCCCCTTTGGGGACAATGTCCATATATGGATACGCCACGCCCCTTTTGAGACGGCTACCACCCATATATGGGCATGGACACGCCCCCTTTAGAGCCACACCCCTTTTGCAGGAGAATGTCCATATATGGAGAAGCCACACCCCCTTTTATAGGCCACACCCCTTTTGGGCCAGCCAACACCCATATATGGACATGGATACGCCCACTGTGAGGCCATGCCCATTTCCAGCCAGGCAACGACCGTATATGGGCATGGACACGCCCCCTTTAGAGCCACACCGCCTTTGGGAGACAATGTCCATATATGGAGAAGACACACCCCCTTTTATAGGCCACACCCCTTTTGGGACAGGCAGCACCCATATATGGGCATGGACACACCCCTTAGGGGACAATGTCCGTATATGGATAAGCCACGCCCCTTTTGAGACAGCTACCACCCATATATGGGCATGGACACGCCCCTTTAGAGCCACACCACCTTTGGGGTTCAATGTCCATATATGGAGAAGACACACCCCTTTTGGGACAGGCAGCACCCATATATGGACATGGACACGCCCACAGTGAGGCCACGCCCATTTCAGACCAGGCAATGACCATATATGGACATGGACACGCCCACAGTGAGGCCACGCCCATTTCAGACCAGGCAA